>CATIWF010013416.1:0-25207 GCA_949630135.1 Balakata baccata | reverse complement strand
AAAAAAAAAACTATGCCCTGGTTATGATGTTAGATGGCTATTAGTATATTATATATATTTTTATATTTTATTTTTAATTATAATATAATAATTAAAAAGTTGTTTTTGAAAAATATAAATGTTTGTTTTTTTAATATTTATGATTTTTATAATTATAAAAAGTGCACTAAATCTAAATATAATATTTTCCCATATAATAAATGAAGAAGAAGAAAAAAAAGACTAAGGAGTACACGTGGTTGGAGACAACAAGAGGATGGGAGTGCCGAGGATGGAGCTCAAGTTCTCATTGGTCCGAAATCTATCCACTACTACTTCCACAGATTTCCTCTCGAGATTTTCATTATCCTACCTGGCTCCTTAGATAGCCTTGTTTTAGATTCTCTCCTTAAAAAACATCATATCCAACTGTCTTTGTTTTCAGATTTCAAGGGGGAAGAACAGCCACAACCAACCCAACTCAGTTGTGTATTTGATTTTATCATGGCTGCTACTTCTGGTGCTGTGGTTAATGGATTGGGATCTTCCTTCTTGTGTGGAAGGAAAATCAGCCAAACCTTGTTGGGTGTCAATGGAGTCACTACCAGAGTGGCTGGTGGTTCAACCAAATTTGTGGTTATGGCTAAACAACCTAAGAAATCTTGGATCCCTGCCGTTAAAGGTGGTGGCAACTTCATTGACCCTGAGTGGCTTGATGGCTCGTAAGTACTCTCATTTTCATCCATCTACATCCTTTTGGCAAGATAATTAATTTTGAACAAACTCCATCTTATGGATGTAATAAGCTTGATCTCAAAAATTTGCATGCAGGCTACCAGGAGACTATGGATTTGATCCGCTAGGTCTAGGGAAAGACCCAGCATTCTTGAAATGGTACAGAGAAGCAGAGCTGATCCATGGGAGGTGGGCAATGGCTGCAGTTGTTGGAATATTTGTAGGCCAAGCCTGGAGTGGGGTCCCATGGTTCGAGGCAGGAGCTGACCCAGGTGCTATTGCACCCTTCTCCTTTGGGTCTCTGCTGGGCACACAGCTGCTCCTGATGGGTTGGGTAGAGAGCAAAAGGTGGGTTGATTTCTTCGACCCAGATTCACAGTCAGTAGAATGGGCAACTCCATGGTCAAGAACAGCTGAGAATTTTGCTAATGCAACTGGTGATCAAGGATACCCAGGTGGGAAATTCTTTGATCCTTTGGGATTTGCAGGCACAATTAAAGATGGTGTTTATATTCCTGATGTTGAAAAGCTTGAAAGATTGAAAGTTGCAGAGATCAAGCATGCAAGGATAGCTATGATTGCCATGTTGATCTTCTACTTTGAAGCTGGTCAAGGAAAGACTCCTCTTGGTGCTCTTGGGTTGTAAAATTTATGAGCAATAAACCAATTTTATATGAATTGTGATTGTAGATATAGTTGACATTTAGAGAAGAAATGTTAATTTTAGAGCTATTATGTTGAGTTCTCCTCCATTATAATTCAAAATTCTTTTGGCTCGAGTTTCTATTCTGCATTTTATGCTTTTTATAAATGTTTGTGTTAACTAACCCCTTGAGGAAATGATGGAAAAGATGGGATACATTAATCAAAGAAAATCAAATATGGTTCATATTTTTGAACAAAAATCAGAATCTAGCATTCTTGATGCATAAAGGACATCATCAGTATGTGATATTCTCTTCAGTTCAATGAAATTTTGACAGAACATCAATTGAATAGTTTTCCCATTCCAGCATACAGACTAGCAGGGTGAAACAGCAACAATGCAATACAAGTCTGCGATCACTCTTTTTTCCTAGTTGAATTTAACAGTCAATTACTAAAACAACGTAACGCAACAATTATAGCATCAAAGTCGAAATCTGGAGCGATCTTTTACGTACCAAAATCCCTAAATTTTTAACTTATGCTGCATTTTGACACTGTTAGTCACAAAACAGGCATAATACTTTACAGGACACAGACAACCAGAAGTAGAAACTAGAAAGAAAGAGTGAGAAAACAAGAGAATACAGACTTGCACAGGCCTTGCCTAGGATGGAAAAAGATACTCTTCTAACATGAAATCAAACAGGAAGTTCACATCAAAATAATAAAATTATGAAATTCAAGAATGAATAAGCTCTCTCTCCAACCTCCCACGCTCTTCTTCCCCAACAATAACAAAATTAATTTAAGAACAGAAAAAGAGGAAGCTGGATAAAAATGAGTAGTCAGTAGTAACAAAAAGGAAAATTTAAAGCTAGCAGATTATTCACTACCCATAGCCATCAAAAACTCACCCTCACAAACTACATCACCTCCAACATAAGCCTTTCCTTCCATCTTTGCAATTCCAAAGCGTTTCTGCAGCTTCACAAGTGTCATTCTCATAACTAAGGTGTCACCTGCAATGACTGGTTTCCTAAATCTTACTTTGTCGATTCCAGCAAAGAAGAAATTGTCACGAGAACCTCCGACTTCCGGTTGCAACATGACTATGCCACCAACTTGTGCCATTGCCTGGAAATCATACACCAACAAACATCAAAATTTAACTCAGATCGGAATACACAAATACAAGAGAGAGAGAGAGACAGAGAGAGAAGAAATACTACTTTATTGGAGTCCAAAGTATATATCATATAAACCATAGATGAATTACATTTAGCTTCACCATATGACACAAGCTAAGAGTTCGACACTTCCTGACCAAAGAAATTGAAACAAAGCCAGGAGTTCACATATAGAAAAGAAAAATTATTCCTTTTGAAGATTTTGTCTTGCACAATAATATCACAAACAAAACTTAGGGTTCCAGACTGAATTGTAAATTGTGAGTAAAGTGAAGCATCCTTCTCTAGGAGCAATAACATTTGCATTTATTAATGCTAAAAAATCCATTCTTAAGCATCATTATCTCCCACTTCAGCGACCATGTTACTTTGGTTTACAACATACAATGGAACACTTGTTTCAATTTGTGACAAGCAATTTAGTCCGAATTGGTGAAATGCAGGAATCTAACAAAATCATTGTTTTATAGTTAAATTGATTGTACATACCATTCCTATCTAACAATCTAATATGAATGACTCGTGATCCACTCAGTTTATGGGCCTCCTTGAGTAGAAGCTTCCATGGCCAGTTGACCAAAATGAGGATCCCAAACTGCCTAGAAACAATCAATTTGACTCTCATCCACTGAAGAACCTAGTCCTTGTTCTTGCCACTCTCAAGCACCTCAAGGCCCCATGGACTCTGCAACCCTATCAATCTACTATTGATTCCAAAGATGTCACACAATACTTTACTTCACCCTTCATATCTGGGTACTTGTGTTCCTCAATCTTACTTCTATGGTAGTTTTTTCTTGAGTTGATTAATGTTTCAAAACTTTAGGGTGTGTTTACTTTCATAGAATTCTCTAGTTTTCTAGAAAATTGAACTTCATGTTTACTTTGAGCATTCACAAAATTCTCAATTGAAAATTATTTTCAATGTTTTCACAATTTGCAAAGAAAAGTGGAAAACTTGTTTAGGTTGTTTTCAAAGATTTTCTGCATTAAAATTTACTTTTGAAAACACACTTTTTTCTGACACTGTTTTTATTAGGGTTTTTCTTTTCTTCTTTTTATTCACTATTAGAAAAACTGTGTTTTCTGCATCCTCTGGTTAGTGACTACTGACTTATTTTTTTCATACCAACTTATTGTACCAATTGAGAAGTGAAAAGTTACTTGGCACTGCTTTTTTTTTTCCTTTAAAATTGTAATTTTGCATTCCAGGTCATGTTAAATTTGGTGAATTTTAGACACTTGCTCAGAAATCAAATTGTCACATTTGTTCATTCATACAAGAATAAATAAAGTCATATATAAATTAAATAACATTTATTTATTAACGATAATAAACATTATATGTTTAAAAAATAATGTTTAATAATATAAATAAACACAATATACTATAATTCTAATATTAAAAATTAATTTATTACTTTAAATTGAATATGTTTTATGTGTTTAGACATTTAATATAATTTTTATATGATTACAAGTAAATATATTTTCAATTTTCAAAAAATGAAAAATAAATTTTATATGATAAGAAGTAAACACATTTTTCATTTTCAGAAAATGAAAACAGTTTTCAATTTCCAACAAGTAAACATGTTTTAACAATTTTTTATAAAAATGAAAAATTTTCATTTTCTTTAAAAATTTAAAAATGAAAACAGAAAACAATTCTCTAAAAGTAAATACGGCCTTAGTATCTCATCACTTCAAAAAGGAATGTAGTTTGGAACTATACAAAATAAACAAAAAGAACTCTATTTGTGTGTGTGTGTATTTTTCAAGTTTCAACATTACAACTGATCACCCAAGTCTAAATAACAATTTTATTTTCTACAAGAGCCAAATACTTGATTTCATGATTTCCCTGAGTGAAATCAAATCTTTCATCTCTCTAAGAAATACTAGAATGTGTGAAATTCCATATTCAGTTTAGATGTTGAAAGCCATTATGTTTTCATAGGAGAATTCAGTAATATAATTATTAACTTTAAGGGAACAACTTGAAAGGTGAAGTGCTTTGGACTCGTAGTGGTTGGGTTTTAGACATAATGCAACAACCAGTATTCCTTAGCAGTTCGCACCATTAGCTCCCATTAATTTAACCATTACAATGGCAAAATTTAGAGGGGAAATGAGTTGTGCGCATAGTAATAATTGGTAAAGTCATTTTTGGCAGCTTGAGGCCACACAGACAGAAAATTGGCTCTTAGCACCCTTTTGTCCTTAATATACTAGGTTCACATAGATATAAGTATAACAAACAAACTTGATTTTAAATTGAACTTTGAAGTTTTCAATACCTAACTTAATTGCTTGCTTTAAGAAAGGACCACCATTGTCTCTAGGCATGTTTGCAACGAAGGAGATTTTCCATATCTTTGACGCTAATTAGGACTAATAGCTCAGAAAAAAAAAACTACCAGAGGAATAATAACTACTATATGATCATTTATTTTCTACATGAAACTCAGTACGATGTCAAGTTGTCCTTTTCCCAGTATCTCACATGATGATTAACATGCTCATGGATTATTCAAAAAAGAAAAATGAATTTTAATTAGCAAACTTTAACCTCTATCATTAATAAATGAATACAATTATCGTAACCATAAGCTTGCATATGCATAATCAGAAAAAAAAAATGTTTTAAATTCCAAAAAAATAAAAACAACAAAAGCAACTAAAATCAGATATTGTTCTTAGGTAGAATATAAGTTGCAAGAAAAGAAAGTGATAACAAAGAACACAAGATATGTGAGACAAATTATTAAGATTCATCAATTTCTCCAAAGGACTTGCTTAGTTAGGACCTCATCTAAGAGAAAACTCTGGAAATTGCACTACCTTTTATTTACTCCCTAGTCAATAAAAATAGCTTTCAATAGCACCACGTTCTAACCTATGTTACTCAGATACTTTATTTTTGAAGAAGTACCCATACCTTCCAGTATGACACTAGTATTGCTATGGGTTACGTACCGGATCCTCCATTTTAAAATGGGGCACTCTTGATTTCTCCTAACACTATACCTGCAATTTGTTACTAAATTTTATCACATAGTTGTTTCATGTAAATATAAGCAAAACTTTTGTTCAAGAGGATTTACGTGAAGATGAAATTACAAAAAAAAAAAAAATTGATAAAATTCAAGGAGATCAAGAAAAGTTTGTATCAAATTTAGAACCCTCTTGAGTGTTTCTAAATTCTCAACCAAGATCAAAACCTTATAATCCTTTTAAAATATTTACATTTTTATATATAAACGTATCCATGTACCCGTACCCTAATTTTGGATACTTTTTTGTTGTACCCATGTACCCTAAATTTTAAAAAATAAGGAGTCCGACCTCTAGGAATGTACTCGTATCAGGTATTCGTACCCGTGTCTAAGCAACATAGGTTCTAACTAGAGCTTCTCAGAATGCCATAAGGATAGCATATAAGTGCAAGGTTATACACCGATCAAACTATTTAATCATTTTAAGGTTCTAAGAGAAGCAATTCACAGTTACAAGCCTCAGGGATTGTAAAGCTATAACTAGTTCTAGATAAATATGATAGCAGTGAGTAGTCAGTTTCAAACCAAATTCTCCATACTGGAAATAGTACAAACCAATGTGGCTTTTAAAGAAAACAAATCCCACGTCGGGAAAGGAACGAAAAATTGGCAACTTATAAGTGAATGAGGCAAATAACCAAAATTTTGGGTCATTTTGGAAATGAGTCCTCTAATGCATACTCCAATTATCAATTTGGTCCTCACTCAATTTAAGTCGGACTGCGCCTGCCAAATTCCAACAAGTGGTATCTTGGCAAAGAACAAACATAAAGGGAAGGATAGAGATATCTTTCTATTGACTACTGCCTATAAAGATTAAGAAGGTCCAATATAAAAAAAGCTCATATCCCGGCAAAGACGTGTAGCCCAAGACTTGAAGCCCAAGAAAAAGGCTCAGTGAATAATCAAGACCTGAGGCCCGAGACTAGAAGTCCAAAAAAGAAAGTTCAGTGAGGACGACCTAAACAAGACAAACTAGACTTGTGGCATTTGAGGTTCAAAGAGTACAAGCCCAAGTAAAAAGAAAGAGACTTGAGGCCTCTGAGACTCAAGAAGGAATACAAGCCCAGGCGAAAATGAACAATGAAAGGCAAATCATAGTTGAGCCAAGCCAGTTGGACTTGAGGGGGAGTATTGAAGAAAACAAATCCCATATCGGGAAAAGGAAAGAAAAATTGGCAACTTATAAGTGAATGAGGCAAAGAACCAAAATGGCCCAAGCCATTTTGGAAATGAATTTTCCAATGCATGCTCCAATTACCAATTTGGTCTTCACTCCTCCAATTTAAGTTGGACCAGGCCCGCTAAATTCCAACAAACAAGCCAACAACTAAAAGTTCAAACCATATAAATACCACAATTTCAACTATAAGTAAACCTTAGTAAATAATGCCTAGTGTATGTGTCCCAATGATCATATAATATGAGCTCTAGAAGAAATTGTGCGTAAGCTGCTGATAAAAAGGAAAAGCCCAGACAAAAGAAGCTCCTTACATGTGAAGTGGAACAATCGAACAAAAAATACAATCAATCACCTATGGGAATAATGCAATACCAAATCTCCAATCACTGTGGAACTCAATTACAGTAATACTGGGCTGTTGAACTTATATTATTTACAAAAAGATCTCCAGGGAAGAAGTAACTGACAATACGAATAGAAGAAACAAACAGCAATGAAATGCAAAAAGGAGATATACCTCAACCATGAGAACACCAGGCATAATTGGTCTCTCCGGAAAATGTCCAGGGAAGAAATTGTCATTTATAGTGACATTCTTGATGGCAACAGCTGAAACTCCTGGATTGTACTCAATCACTCTATCCACGAGAAGAAACGGAAACCTGAAGGACATCAAACAAGAAAATCCATTGGAAATCGTACCAAAACTAGGCCCCTCAAGATACCAATAAACTAGAATCCCATCTCAAACATCATAACTCGGTTCTTGTGAGTCCATAAGAGACGGATAAGAAAAACATAACAAAATCGGCTCACCGGTGGGGTAAAATCTCACGAATCTGGTTAATATCCATAACAGTAGGATAAGCTGGATACTCTGCAAACAAAATAAATAAATAAATAAACCCATAAATTCAAATGGTTAAATGTATTCGCATCAAATTAACGAAAGAGTTAGCAAAAGATACATACTTAGCTCAATGGGAGTATCTTCTTCTTTTGGGTTTTTAGCAGCAGCAGCATCAAGGGAATTATAGGTAGTGAAATAGGAAAAATTCCTCTTCTTCTTCAACTGGGTAGAAAAGAAATGAGATCCAGAATTGGGAAATGAAATTCGAGAGAGAGCAAAGGCATTATCACTGGAAGATCGGGAATTAATAGCAGTAGAAGAAGAAGGCATAAGAGAATTAGCAAAACCTGTGCTAGCCATTGTCGAAAAAGAAGAAGAGGGAAGCCTGAGGGAGAAGTAGAAGGTGTTGACTTGGAATTGCGAGATCTATTTAAGGCGAAAGAACGAAAATTGGGCGAGAGTTACAAAGGGAGACAGGTAGGCTGCGTTGAGACACAGCAAATGAGCGGACTTTTCGAAAGTGAAGGGTGTTGATCATCCACACTCACTCCGCACGCTTAAATTTAGATCCGGCCGCTGATTTCAGGTTGAGTTGAGGGTATTTTTTGGTAATTTTCACCAATGGTCCCTCAATTTATTATTAAATTATATAACAGCCCTTAAAGTTTTTATAACACTATAGAAAAATAAATTCTAGGGTCTTGTTTTGCTTATGCAGCTTTTATCCCCCCAAAACAAAGCTATTAAAATAAATATTTTACAAATCTAAATCCATAAAGCCAATGAGTGATTCATGTTGAATTAATATCATTTTAGACCTTTAAATATAGAAACAAAAAATAATTTTAAAAATAAATTAATTAATATGAATAAAATGATAAATTTAAATTAATGGAAAAACTAAAAGAGAAAAAAGAAATGACTATTTAAACTAAAATGACAGACTTATGAGGACTCATGTGTTAACCGTTATGAACAAGTTACAATGACTTATGTTAAATGTCATGAATATTATGTAAATAATCAAATCATATAGTCTAAAACGATTAAACTATATTCGTTACTGATGATTAGTGTATAAATTTATAAATCTATTTTTTTATTTATTTATTTTTAATATGGAATTGAGAAGCTCACATATTAAACTAATACTTCTCTCAAATTTTAATTTTTACATTTAATATCCAACATTTCTTCGGTATTTTATTGATGTAAAATTTATCTGAAAATGTTACAAGACAACCAAAGTAAAATAGGTATGAGAAAAAGACTTTCATTTTAAAATACTTTCATTTAAAGTTTTCTATTTTAATATTGTATTGAATTTAATGATAGAAAAATTCATTATCCTTCTTCTTTTCTAACAGATAACTGGTAATAGATATAAAACAATCCATTCTGGTTCTATATTTATTCGAATAAAATGCTTAGCTAATTCCACGCATCTAACCAAAAAATCTTTTTTTCTTCCGACATTTCGATCCTCCCATTCATTCCCCGTCGGCCCTTCTTTCCCTAATTGAGTTAAGCTTGTCATTTCTAATGGCAATTGAATGTCTTGGCGAAAAATCACATTAATAAAGAAAAGAAGTAAAATAAAATTTTCCAAACAGTTTTGTTTCGGCATTATAAAGATCATAAATTTTTGTCAATATCAACAAATAAAATAGGAAAAAAAAAAGTATAAAGAATTTAAGATGTTAATAATAAATAAAATAATATTTAAACTTAATAAAATTTCCTCCGCTTCAGCCGGCTAGAATCTACGAGCAAAAAGGACAGCAAGTCCGCGAACTTAAAAAAGACCAATTATCGGTTTCCCTGTCCAAAACAGTCAACCCCTAATGGACTTCAACAACAAGACCAACAACTACTGCTCCCCCTCTTCCTCCTCCATCTCCACTTCCTCCACCCCCCACCCTACCGCCGCCGCCGCTGCCGCCGACTCCACGACAACTGACCCTATGCAGTCTTGGTGGGAATCCATCTCTAAAGCCCGCTCTCGCATTCTCTCCCTTTCCTCCCTTCTCCCATCCGATCCCTCGTATTCTTTCTCCCTCTCTTCTCTTGCTGATTCCGATCGCCCTGCCCTTTCTTTCCTCTCCTCCTTTGATGCCTATTCTCTCTTCTCCTCTGCTCTCTCTGTTTCTTCATCGGGTTCTGGCTCTGATCCCCTCTGCCAATGGCTTTATGAGACCTACCTTTCTTCTGACCCTCATCTCCGTCTCATTGTTCTCTCTTTTCTTCCCCTTTTTCTGGGGTTGTACCTCGCTCGGATCCACTCTGACTCTACTTCCACTCCTTCGCTTGCCGGTTTCGAGGCCGTTCTCCTTGCTATCTACTCGTCCGAAGTGAAATCTCGCGCCGGTAAGCCGGTTCTTGTTCAGATTCCCGATCTTTCGCAGCCGTCTCTTTACCATGCCCCTCGGAACAAGCAAAATTCACATGGGTTGGAGAATTCTCGGCCGTCTGTTGGGGTTTTGTCGCCGCCTTTGGAGCCGCAGATCGCGGTGAAGTCTACGAAGCGGCCGGTCATTGTTGGTGTCACCCTTGATTGTTATTTTAAGCAGATCTCGCAAATGCCGAGCTGGTCTAAGGTTGAATTGTGTAAGTATGCAAGTTCTTGGGCTGGGCAGGATTGTCCTTGTAAAGACAAATTGGATGATGATACTAAAATTGAATTCGAAATTGAAAATGGAAATGAATATACTAGTGGGTACTTTTTGGAGGGTAGGAAATTAAATAATGGATATGACAAGAATGGGCATGGACATGAACACGAGGTTGAACATGTTGTAGAGGAAATGGAGAAATTGGGGATTGAAAGAAATGGCACTGAAGATTCAGAATCTAAGGGACTGAGGATTCCATTGCCTTGGGAGATTTTGCAGCCATTATTGAGAATTCTGGGACATTGTCTACTGGGGCCATTAAATTCTCAAGATGTCAAGGATGCAGCATCTGTAGCAGTTAGGCGGTTGTATGCAAGGGGGTCTCATGATTTGTCTCCACAGGCCATATTGGCCACGCGAAGTCTTATTCAGCTTGATAAGAGAGCTCGAGAGTCTGCAAAGAGGGCGGCAACAACAGCTGCCAATGTTTCTTCCAATGCTAACACACCTAGTAAGGCTAAGAAACCAGAAGTTCTTTTGGTTTCAAAGTGACTGATTTTGTGGGATTTGCTTCGCAGGTAATGCATACGCTGTAGCCAATCTCAGTTAATTAATTGTATTAATTAAAAGTGATTAATGTACTAATGCTTGATGATATTTACTCGTATCCCTGTTCCTATTACATGAGTTCTCCCTTTTCGTTTGATTTATTTGACATGCTTATGACTAGGATTTTATTTTTCTTTTTTGAGTTAGTTCTGGCAACTGGATGAGAAGTTGTTATATATATATATATATTTGGCATTAGTAGGACCACAGACCATGGAAAACCATGACCATGTTCTTCATTTTTCTTATGTTATGTCCTTTATTGAGTTTCGGACTTGTTTGCTTGTGCTTCTAGCCTCAGCTTTACAGTATTATGCTTACTTGTGCTTCTAGCCTCAGCTTTACAGTATTATGCCAATTCACCAAAGTTGGCTCCTTTCTATATGATCTTTTTGGAATCATTTAATTAACAAACTAAGAAAATGTCGTTTAGTCTAATCATATCCCTTAGCTTTATTAGGAAAAATGCACTTTTAGACTAGTTTCTTACTTTGTGGAATAGGTAGGGGCAATTGTTAAACAAATCTGCTCTATGGTGGGATAATAACATCTAGCTGCTTAATTGACTGATATTCGGACTTGGACTCTTTCATGCTACTGTTGCAATTATTAAAACTTTTCCAAATTATAATCTAGGTAATATAGGATTCTTGGATCATGGTTGATATTATATGCAAATTGGTTCTTCTATTATAAATTTCATTACACATAGCCCTTCTTGCCAAGTTTTACTCATATAAGTTTTCACTCAGATTGTTATAGGTAGTAAGAATTTCAGATATGGATTCCAAACTGAAATCTATGGGAAACACATCTTTATTGCTAAGAAGATGAAGTTTTAGATAGAACAATTATGAAAGGGAACAAATAGATGATGGAAATGAATAAATCACTTTGCATCATATTTTCTGGATTACTTGTTTAGGATCCTTAGGCAGTATACCGAAGGAAAAGATTAATTAGCATTTAACTTGTGCGACATCTCACCAAAATGCTGAAGCTTAACAAAATTCCAACTTTGACAATAATCATTTCAGCCTTAGCATTTATTTCTAATTGGACTTCTCGATTATGAACTGCAATTCGTGACAAGTTTGTACCTTATTTGAGGTGGAGATATAACATTTAAACAGAAGGTCAATTGGTATAATTAAAAAGCTAATAATTGATATAATTAATTAAAAGCTAGATAAATTCTTTTAATTATTGATAAGATAATTTTTATAATGAGGACTATATTGTCAGATAACTTAAATTTGCGTATTGGAGATTTATACATGTGTTGTAGTTATGTCTTTAAACAAAAGTTGAGTTTACATATGATTACTTCCACATTATTGGTGTTTGCAAGCATATTCGATATTTGATAGAATAGAGATTTGTATTTGTGGGAGCTTATGTTATTATATGTTTTTAAATATTTCCATATTAAAGTTTGATTGAAGTTGCAATAGTGAACTAAATAGAATTTTAGGAATAATAAGAACATGTGAGTATATGGTTTTGATTTACTAGTATTAGAGTCCCATCACTTAATATTTTTTCAATAATGGTTCTTGATCTTTTAGCAGTGGAGGATATACTAACTCTAATATTTTGAATATATTAGTCAAATAAAAGATTCTAGTATGTTGTCTCTAGTGATTTTATTATGTGACGTTTTGCTTTATATATATTGTGAATAGTAATTTGGAGAGATTTAAGACAAAATAGTTGATTATTAAATTGAATAAATATAAGTCAAGAAGCATTAGATGGTGAAGCTATAAAATTATTAGCAAAGTTCATTATATGTGAGTTTATCAAAAAATAAAATGGGTTGAGCTCAGCAGAAGCGTAGTGGCGGATTTCATGAGACTTTTAAGAAGCCTAAAGAGAAAATTTTTCTTTTATTGGAAGTTGCAGTGCTTTGAAAGAAATTGATAGCAATTATATTAGAAAATTGTTCAACTAGATGCAAGTTAGAGAAAATGTGGCAAGGAAAGTAAATAGCTTCAATCATCATTTGATACAAAATTATTAGAATGAGCTATGGAAATTAATTTTATTGATGAACTTGAAGTGAAATTGTTGAAATGATTGATTACATAGATTATAAGTATTTGCACTTGCAGCCATAATGATGAGTATTCTATTATCGTATACAGATTTGTTTATTTTTGGGTCAATGCTTGATATGCTAGATAAGGTTATACAAATAATTATTTTGGTGGTTTCCTTGGAGTTATACTGATCTATTTGTAGTTATATAGGTATTGAAAATCTTATATTTAGATCAATTTATGAATGATTAGAGTATGTAGTATACTTTTTAAGTTATTTGTGATGAAAAATGTTAAGTGACTGCAAGTATCACTAGCATTTGGAACTAGAAGGAATGTATGTTATGATGGTTTTCCTCTTATGACAATAATCAACAAAAGAGTAATAAGCTTGGTGTATAAAGTGAAACCTTCCAATTAAAAGGTAAGAAACTATGGAGTTAATTTCAGAGATATAAAAGTCTTACACATTAACAGATAGTATAAGTACCAAATGAAGTTGATCCTTAATATCTTTCATAGTACAATTTATCGAAATTCTTTTGAGTGGGGAAGAATGAGATAACCAGATATTTATTTTTTATTTAAAAAAATCTGTTGTGATATTAACTATTAATATTTTATTATATAATGATTTTATTTATTTAGTTGTATCTAATTGGTTATATTTCAGAATAAAAATCTATAACTTTTCCCTATCTTTTAGTGTCCATGTTCCATTAAAAGTTCTGCCACTATATTACTTTCCTTCTTCATCGTTTAAGTTCCGTAGAATCCACGTTAGTGGAGCATTGTATTTCTCTTTTCTCCCAAGTTGCAACTCTTCACGATCCGAAATGTTGAATTAATTGTTATATTGGGTAGCTTTCTATCTGAACTTTGGATCTAGTTTCTGTCTGGAATACCAGGTGAGTAATAATTATAGTACATGACATGTTTTCAAATTTTAAAATTTCTAGCATGAAAAATCATATTCTATAAAACAGGTGAGTAATAATTATAGTACATGACATGTTTTCAAATTTTAAAATTTCTAGCATGAAAAATCATATTCTATAAAATATTATTCAATGTTACTATACTTTTATTTCAGCAAATGTGATTTTATAAAATAGTTTGTATAACTAAAGTTATTAATTATCTAATTTGTATTTGTTATCGAAACTGATTATTGATAAATTTTCTTTAGATTAGAGCATTAGGTTTTGGGAATAGACTCTTGTTATTTAATGATTTGAATATCTTCTGTATGGAGATTTTGAAATTATTTGCATCGTTATTGAATTATTACTTTGTCATTTGATTTTGTAACTGATTTTGTTATATGAGATTGAATTGATATTGTTTACTGGATTTATATGGATATTGTTATTTTTTGATTTGGTTATTTGAAATTGTTTCATATTGATGGCTGTTTTTTTTTTCAAACTGGTGTTGTACTTATATATCTGTTATCTAGCTCCACTGTGAGCAATATATCTGTTATCTGATCTCCCCACAGATATCACATAATTAGGATTGCATTCATTGTCAGCATGTGTCAGGTCATTACATTTGCATTAGAAGCATGCATATTAGTAACTGTGATGGAGGATATCTGTTATTTGTATCTATTATTGGTAGCGCGCTTACCAATTATCTGGCTTTTGGTGGTGTGGAGTATCACCACCATACTATACTGTGTGTTTTAAATGTCTATATGGTTTGATTTGATTATATTACAAAGGAATTAAATATTATTTTATTTATCAGTTTATATTTTGAATATTTGACTATTTATGAAATTCTGAACTTTTCAGTATTTAATATTCAATATTACATTGTTTTGTTATTAATATTATATTTGTGACAATTGAAAGTGTTTGAGAAATTATCTGAGCATTTGTCTGTTTCCAATTTATTGTGTGCTGTAATTATCGTTTATTGAACGCGTTGTATGCTTATACCATAACTTTCTTATTTTTCTTCAGATATTGGAGATGAACTTCTGATCATTGGATTTAGAGAAGGTCGGGCCACAATTTCTATTTTAAGAGTTGTATTTTTGTTAATTGTATATGATGCTAGCATAGGTTAAGTTAGTCTTAATCTATGTGCTGGTCATGGCCAGATTTGGGTCGTGACATTAACTTTGAGCAAGGGCCTAGAAATTTCTGGTACTCGGCATACGGAGTGTGAATCTTAGGGCTCTCTGGCCTATAAATTTCTCGCTGCTATGTTTTTTAGCAAATTGATGTGTATAAAAGCTGTGCTGTTTCATTTGCTGCAGGATTTTTTTCTTTTTCATTTTTATTGGTGTCGTACTAGATCTCTTACGATGTTTAAATATAAAGTTTAGTATATTCATGTTTTAATGGAGTGCAGCTAATCTATTTGCTATGAGCATGTACATTAATAAAGATTTGATGGGTAGTTGACCACTATCCATACTCTAAATTAAAAAAAATATGCATAAGACATAATTCGTTTTGCTATTTAATTTTTAAAAATATTTTGTGGTCTAGTTTGTTTTCTAAATTCAGTTTTTAGTCCATATTGTCTTCTGCATTTTAAAAAGATGTAATTTCCCACCTCTAATGTTAATATAATAATAATGTCCAGTATAACAATAATTCTAACATGATACAATGATATATTAGCATTACGGATGAGAGGTTACATATTTCTAAAATATATATTAGGGGATAATGAAGACAAAAAAAAACTGAATTTTAGAAGTAAATTGAACAAAAATATTATTTTAGGAAGTGAAACCGACTTAACCCTTAAAATATCACTTTTGATTTGTTCCTTGTTGGAGTATCATTAGCTTGTCTATAAAGTGATGTGGTGATAAAATATTCACATTTTCCAAAATGAGAGAGTGAGTGATTCCATAAAGAGGTTCTGTGACTTTGTGAGAAGCAATTGGAGAATTGATATTCATCCTCATATTGCTTTCTTTTTTCTCGCTACATTGGCAATATCAAGTCCGTCCATTGCTTTTTGATCAAAAGCACCTAAAAGGCTAAAACCCATTGTTACCGGCAACCATGGGAAATAGGAACCAAAACCTCAAATGTTCAATATGGCTATAGAGAGAATAGACTTGTTAAAAAGCTTTACTCTTGCCCTCTGATTCAGTAATGGAAATTTTCATAATTTATAATTTAATAGTATTAGTATGGTAATCGAGATTATGAGTTTTGAATTCGAATGTTAAATTGAACCCTTTATACTAAGAAAAATAAAAATTCACAATTTTCTGTTCATTTATATAATTAATGCTAAACGCAGCCATTTTATTTTTCAATTTAAATAATTGTAACTAAAAAATGTTGAAATGAATGAAGCTTTAAGTAATATATTAATATTCTCTTAATTAAAAGTTTATAATTAACTCCTTCCCAAAAAAAAAAAAAATAATAGAAAAGAAAAGAGTAGCGGGTCCGGCCCAACTTGTAAGAGAAAGAGGACTGAAGCCCAGCATTTTAGCCCTAATTTCACAATTCTATAAAAGCATAGCTTTTTTTGTGGCTACCAAAGTCTCAACCTGAACGGCGCTTGCTCGTCTCCTCTCTAGGGTTTTTCAAGGACAGGCATAATGGTAAGCCGAATTCTGCTCTTTGATCTTCTTCTTCGCCGAATTTCTACTTTTACTGTATTCTGTTTGCCTGAATTCAGTTTCCAGCTGAATTTGTTATTCTGAATCACGTGTTGTGGTCATTTGCGTTAGTAAATAAAGTCTTATGCTCAAAATAAGAGTATTTTTGTAAGATGGGAAGGACTAGTATTGTTAAAAGTGATATTATGTATGGAGAGCCTAAGGATGGAAGCTGATTCGTAGTTGGAATTCAGCTAATGGTTTTTGTTTAAAAAAATATATTTATCTTCTTAGATCTTGTTCTTCTTGTTGTATGGATGATAGTGAAGGCAATTGCTAATGATTTTTTATGTTTGGTCAAATAATATGAATACCTGATGTATTTGATTCCTTTTCGTGATGCATTTCCTATTTTGCTTTATGGTTGTGAATTTAGCGGTGATGAATCAAAATATTTTACTTCTCTTCTTTTATGCTCTGGCTTTCAAAGAATGGGGACCTCACAGTGCTTCAAAATTCAAATTTATACTTTCTGAATAGAGCCTCCTGGATTGTTTAAAAACTGAGTTTGCTTACTGAAGGATCAAACAAGAATCACAATCAAAAGCCATATAAATGTTCCTACCAATATACAGTGTTTCCTCTTTAATTTAGAATGGAAAGGCTACAAACCAAGGCTTTTGTGAATAAAACAAGATTAACTTATAGAGCCTGTCCATGCGCTGCAGGTCCTTTTTTTTTTTCTTTTTTTTTTTGGGTGCGTGTTTAGGATGTCTTCCATGTCATCTTCTTTGTGATTGTTACTATCTTCTTGAAATTTCCATTATAGTTGGATGAAAGTTAGATCGTTGATATAGTCCTTCAGGCGTGCAATCAATCTCGTTTTTGGCTTATTGTTGAGAGGCCTCTGTGAGTTGGGTTAAAATTAAAGACAGATGGTGGCTTTTGTAGTCTTGAAAATCCTTGTCTCTTTGGCAGACAGATTTCATTTATACCTCTTGAAAGGAGATTCTTTTGTGAAGCCTCAAATCTAGTGTTGAACTTCATTGGTAGATTTAGCTGTACTCTCAGTTTCTTATGCTCAAAGCTAAATATTTTTCTAAAATGAAAAAAAGAGTGTTGTTAGAAGTGATGATACCATATGATTGGAAAAGCATAAGAATGAAAGCTGATTCTGTAGTTGGAAAATAATGGAATATTTTATGTATTAATCCTTAAACCTTAAACTCCTAATCCCAGAGCTCTTCTTTCTCTTGTTTTAAGCCAATTCATACTTGTGGGGGGAGAACTGTTAAATGGCTATTTGTTAGCAGGCTCATGTTCTTGAAACGAATTGCTATTAGTTTAGTTAGAGTTTTTAACAACTTTTGTTGGATAGGTGAACGTTCCCAAGACAAAGAAAACATACTGCAAGAACAAGGAATGCCGAAAGCACACCTTGCATAAGGTCACACAGTACAAGAAGGGGAAAGATAGCCTTTCTGCGCAGGGCAAAAGGCGTTATGATCGCAAGCAATCAGGATATGGTGGGCAGACAAAGCCTGTTTTCCACAAGAAGGTAAATGCCAAATATGCATTCATCATCTGTGTTTTCTTTTAGTCTGAACATGATTGAGGGAAAAATAGGGAGGTTGCAGATCTAACAATTAAGTTTTCTGTAATCTTTGTGCAGGCCAAAACCACCAAGAAGATTGTTCTGAGGCTCCAATGTCAAGGCTGCAAGCATGTGTCTCAGCATCCAATCAAGGTCTGCCTTTCATGAATGTTTGGTTGATTGTTTGTGCTTACTTTACTGCTTATGGTCATCCATGTTATATTAGTTGTTAGTGTTGCTGATATGCTATTGTTTCTGCAGAGGTGCAAGCATTTTGAGATTGGTGGAGACAAGAAGGGCAAGGGAACTTCTCTTTTCTAAGTGCAATTGTATTTGTAATGTTTTTGATCTACTTCTTGGAATCATTTACTCGAAGCTGGACCAGATCTAGTTTTGTTGGTTTCTTTTTGTGATTGCTAGACATCATTTACTATTAATAGAAATTTTAGCAAGCTCGAATTTAGAATTGGAAAGCTTTTGGGAGTTTTGAATGCCTCAATTATATTTGAATACTACTTTGTGTTCATGAAGTACTTGAAATAGCTTTCAAACAAGTCAGTGGATAATGTTGTGCCTGTTGAGGGATCATGCTGTCATACTTCATGAGCTGTCTATATTGATTTGGCCCATCTGCTTTCTTCTTTATAGACCTGGTTGGTGGTTCTGAAGTTTTAAAAAATTTGAATAGGACTGTAACCGGCGGCCGGTTCCGCCAGTTCAGATTTTTTTTTATAAAAAATTTAATGTAAATTAAATTGAAATTTAATAATTAAAAATAATTAAAGTTAAAATAGTATATTATTTATATAAATTGTAATTAATTGTACAAATTGAAAAAAAAGTTAAGAGGAAAAAAATGAAAAGTAATAAATATTTAAGTTATATTTAAAACAACATTTCAAAGTAATAAATTATAAAAATTGTAAGTGGAATATTTAGTTTGAATTTTAAAAATTATTTAAGCCAAATTTTAAATAAAATATAAAAGTACTAATAATGTTAAAAATTTATAAATGGACTATTTAATTAATTTGTAATTTTAAAAAATATTTAACGCAAATTTGAGAAAAAAATTTAAAAATAATAAAAAAAAGTAATAAATTGGATTTGAAGATAATTTTTTTAGAGGAAATTTTACGGTATACCAATATTTCAAGTCTTTTTTTATATTTATTCCCCGTTTTCTTCATTTTCATTTATATTGAAATTTATTTCATTTCTATCGAGTACTTAGCATCCAACTATCTCGGTTAGTTTGTCCACTAGTCACATGAATAGTAGCATATTATCCAATGTGCTATTCTTAGATCCCGTTAGGGCATCTGATGGAGCTCCCTCCGGCTTCTCCGTCGGCGATGTAGGTGGAGAAGCAGCTAATAGAGATGGCACCTCAACGCTAGCTGGAGTTGGACTTGGTGTGGTGGCTGGAGAAAGGGTAGGTGTGGTGCAGTTGAGATTCCCAAGTAATGATTTCGACAAGAGGCTGTGGGTATACACTCCCTCTATTAGGAGTGGTGAATCCTCTGTTGGCTACCCAATTATCTTTAAAAACCTCAAGTTGTACCCGATCACCACCTTATGAGCAACTTCTGTGAGGCAATAAGGAATAAAGTCAAAGCACAAAATCAGCATTCAAGATATCCTTGAGTACTTCAAGTTTAAGGATACTTGCATCATTGCTACGATGAAATTATCATTGATATTTGAATAGATAATCCATATAATGGTCTCATAGCAGGTTATCTAATATACTTGACTACTCTACCAAGCTTTCACATATTAACTCTAGGGAACTCATGTCTACAGATTATGAGATCTACTAGATCCAATTAAGAAGTATAACATGTGCTAATCTATCCGGATTAATAATGTCCAGCCTTATTAATCCTATGAGTAGGGATTAATTTAGATATAACCATAATTACACATGATAGGAATTTCAATATTATGATCCTATCATGATATGTTTATATCATGGATTTCAATAATTAATTTAAGATTCAATCAATTCATAATATAAATGAACATTAACAAATGAGAATATCTTTTATTCATATGAAATGAAATTGTACAATAAGTGTTAAAGGTAATTGCCTTTAGAGCACCTTTCTAATATTTACCTTATTTAATTTGAACCGTTGGTGTCGGATGTGCTAACAGTTTCTTTAGTCGTAAAAGTTAAATCTTGGTTGTATCCCTCTTTTTCAAATTCTTATTGTCTTAGGATGGTTTTAATCCAATCAGCGACATATGCTTCAGCTTCAATTGATTCGGGAGCTAAACTAGATTGCGTCCCATCCAAAATATTATCTCTTGAACTAAATGCTTGTTCAACGGTACTTATTGAAACTGTACATGCAAAAATTTGCTTTGCAATTTAGTTAAGGACGAGATATGTATTTTGGTGACGACTCTACCATTTAAGAACATAAAAGTTTTTACCTGCTTTACTTTACCAGATTCAAAATATGTTGTTAAATAAATATCAAGTTCGGGTGAACCAGTGGATGATTGGGGTTTTTTTATAACTTTTTAATATTAAATGATCACTATTTCTTACACTTTTCAGTTGAACCTCTTCATGATTAGAAGTAGTAGAAGTGGAAATATTATATAAATTACTAAATTCATTAAATAGGTTACAAATATTTCTTCTAAGTTTATTTACTATTGAATCAATACTAACATCCTAAATATCAAGACAGTCATAATAAATTTATAAATATTTATGTAACATTGTAATTTTACACCTAATATCAAGAACACAATATACAAGATTAATTAAATGAATTATTTTAAAATAAGATAACCACTTATGTCACATGGCAAATATAACATCATACAAAACAACGTTATTTATATACTCTTTCAACACATCAGCAATATTAATACATTGAATCAAAAGTAAATGACATGTAGAATAATAAACATCACTTAAAACATATGTTGCATTGTTAAAAACTTTTAAAATCTCTAAAAGATTTTTACAAGAGTCCCAATATTGTGAATATAAATTAATTTGTGTCACATTAGTGGAAATAAATGACCATACTAAATCTTAATATGCGTATGACTCGTTGATTAATTCAAATGTGAAATTCCAACAAGTTGGGACATCTTGTGAAAATTTTTTCGGTCTTTTGCTATTTTCACGAAAAAATCGAATCAATGATTTCATAATTTGAAGACGTCCATGCAAATAAATAATTACTTATTTTATTGGTTCACTTATATCACCTAATATTTTTAAACAATCTTGCACACACAAATGTAAAACATGACATGCACATCAAATATGAAATTTTTTTTCACCAATATAAGATTGACATAGAAATTGAAGCTATATAATAAAAGCAGTGTTACCCCCGCATTATCAAAACCGATTGAAAAAATTTTATTAACTAAACCGTATTTTTCTAAAATATTTTTATTATTTTAAAAATATTATTTGATATATGTCTATCATCAAATATTCTAAATGCAAGTAATCTTTTTTTAATAATCCAATCATCACCAATTCAATAACATGTTATACCCATATATGAATGTATAAGCCAATGATGACTCCAAATATCACTACAAATTACAATATATCCATTCAAAGAAGATAAAATTTTGCACAATTTTTTTTTAATTTTCATTATACAATTTAAATAAAGCTCATTTAAGAATGTTCCTTGGAACACGTTTAACAGTGAGATTTAAAGCTATTTGACAAAAATTATTAAAACCAACTTTTTCACCAAAACTAAAAGATAAAATTTCTACACTAATCATTTTTGTCATTTCTTATTTATATGTTTCATCATTATATTGAAATAATAGAAGACAAATTTGCAAACCCAGAGACTTGAGTTTATTTTTTCGCAATGCCAAGTTGAACGCATGTTTATTTTTCAAATATCTTTTGAAAATGTCATACCCACCTCCTTATTTAAATTTATAAGTTTGGCCACAATAGTTGCACACAACTTATAATTAACCATCATTTAGTTGTATTTTCTTGAAATGAATTTGAAAAATATTGGAGGAGCGGAGATTTTGTTTCGACTTTTGACCCACATTTGTTGGAATTTTATTCGTCGTCATTCTTTGGCTTTGTTGAATAGTGTGTTCGGAAGCCAATTCGTTCGTCATCTCCTCGTTCTGCACATTAACAAAATTATCATAATTTTCCATGTCAACAAAAAGATTGTTGGAGTTGAAATGACTTCTTTCACTATTGCTTGTCATTTTTTAAAATAAAAAGAGAAAATTTTGAGATTATAGAGCTTAAAAAAATAGTGTAATTAGAGAGACTAACTAGAGTGTTATTAAAAGAGAAAAAATAATTTTGCATATTTGAGACTTGAGAAAATTTGAGATTGAAAGAATTTGAAAAAGTATATATATAAAATTGAGAGAATTTGAAATTGAGAGAAAATTTGATATTTTGATTAAATGAAATTGAAATGGATTAAAGAATTTATGGAGAATATTTTGTGTAGTTGAAAAGATAAAAATACCATTAAATTACAATTGTTATTTTTTTTTTTTGTAGTAACATTTTTATCTTTTACATTTTTTATTTTTTAAAATATTTATTATATTATAAAATAATTTTTAAAATAAATAAAATTAAAAAAAAAAAAAAACGGTTCAATGACAATTGGCCTAAGGGGGTGTCGGCGACTGATTTTTTTAAATTTATTTTTGGGTTCCAGTTCCTGAATCGGACTGGAATTGGTCTACCAGCGACTCCAGTCTAAAACCATTTACTGTCGGTTCGGTCTGATTTTTACCTGTCCGATTCCGAACCAGAATGGCAAGGTCTACCCTTTTACCTCTAGTGGCAACTATTGGTAGATAGAAATCTTTTTATTTTAGCCTTTCAAGGGTCACGGAAGGTTTTATTGTTGGAAATAAAGTCAATCTAACAATATATTTCTAATAGTCTGTAGTTGCCATTATAAAAGAATATTCCCTAAGAAGAAACAGCACTAATAGAAACTTAGAATAGAAAAGCATGTTGGAAATTGTTGGGCATTTCAACTATCGACTGTATAAGCTATAAACCAATGTCACAATATAAGGATTCTTCTTATCTAGACCTGGTTTGTGGAGGGTCAAATTAAGCAAGATCATTCAAAATAAGATAATATAATTGTTGATTTTTATTTATTTTTTTTTTTTTTTGGGTTTTATAACGTTATTAATTAGAAAATAAAGGCAATGAAGTCTTCAATTTGGACTTATTTGGAAATCTTTAAAGTCCATTCCTTTTCTTCCCATGTTTTAAATCTTGAGAGAACATTTATTAGCTACTGTTAATGAAAAATGTCTTTTAATTTGTGGAAGCTCTCTTATTTAAGGACTTCCAAAGCCAAAGTTATTTCAGTTTAATAAAAATACAGCTATTTTTAAAGAAATATTTTGCCCGAATTTTTATCCAACATATAATAAATTAATAGGATTAATTCTGAATATTATATTAAAAAAATTGAGTATTGAGTTTTATTTATTTGTCTATTATGTAAAATAACTTTTATCTACGGATAATTTAATATAGCTGGGGTCCATTGCTTAGTTGGCAGCTTCGTAACTCTACGAATTTGACAAATTAATTCGAGTATGGTTTTAACTCAGTAGGCCGGCTGTGGAAAATTTTCCACTTTGATTATGTCACGTAACCTCTGTTTAAATTGAAAAATTTTTAAATATATGAATTTTATAAAATTTATAGATTTTAAATCTATAAATTGTAAAATTCATAAATTCTCATAATTATATTATTTAGTTTGATTATAAAATTTATAAATTGATAATATAATTTTTTTATATGTACCTATATTTGATTCAATGACCACAATCTATAGATTTAACAATTAATTTCTAATTTTATTATTTGTTAAATATTGATAATTTATTATTAATTAAACATATATAATTAATTCCACTGTATACTTAAAATTTTTAAAAATAAAATAGGTTATTTTAAGAGTGAAAAAATAAAAAAAATAAAAAATAAAGTTATTATATGTTATAATATTTAATTATATTGTTAAAAAAATTATTAATAATTTAATGCATATTATACTATATTATACAAAATAATAATAATAAAGCAATTAGTTGAAATTAAAAGAAAAATAATTTTTATCTTTTTTAGGATTAAAAATAGTTTTGGAATATTATTAATTTAATAGGGACAATCTTAGAATAAAAACAAAATTTGGCAAAAATTCCTCATTGATCAAAATCCATAAATTTTGAACTTTTTCACCTATGAGATAGAAAATTAAATCATTAAAAAAATGAAGGATTTTGGTGGATCAAGAATTTTTTAAAATTTATAGATTTTGACATTTTTTAAGTAGTCAAACGATGAATTTAGTATAAATTTATGGATTGTTCAAAATTTTTTATTTGAAATCTCTTAATCCAACTATAGTCATAGTCTTCTCTTCAGACCTTCGAGATTTACACCGCGTATTTCCATTTATATATTTTAAAAAAAACTTATACTATTTTTATTTTTATTTTTTCATTTTCTTGGGAAAATGAAAGAGAAATATTCTAAAAAGAGTTGGTTACAACAATAAGAACTATTATTGATATGTTAGAGTTTAAGAAGAAACATAAGTATGAACAATTTTTTTTAATTTAATAGTCACTTTGTTTTCTATTAAAAATTACAAGAATAAAACTTATTTAATTCCCTAGATTGAAAAGTTTTTCTTGGGAAAATGAAAGAGAAATATTCTAAAAAGAGTTAAAAAAAAATTATTATTTTTTTGGTTACAACAATAAGAACTATTATTGATATGTTAGAGTTTAAGAAGAAACATAAGTATGAACAATTTTTTTTTAATTTAATAGTCACTTTGTTTTCTATTAAAAATTACAAGAATAAAACTTATTTAATTCCCTAGATTGAAAAGTTTAATTTTAAGTTTAGATTCTTTTATTAAAAAAAAAAAAAAGCAGAAGCATTGATTGGACCAAAATAATAAAATTGATTCAAGTGGATTTGGATTAAAATATTTTTGAATTATATTTGGAATTTGGACCGGATTAACTGGATGGATCATTTGATCAACTTATCTTTTAAATGTTAAACTAAAATGATTTTTCGCGATCAAACTAA
>CATIWF010013398.1:0-10244 GCA_949630135.1 Balakata baccata | reverse complement strand
AATATCTTGTGTCCTTATTTAAATTATAGCTAGACACGTACGATTTGGTCCTATTGCGATAAACTGACCCGTGTCAAGTCTATCTCGTGAACTCGTCTAGCTAAAATCTCTATGTATGCATGTGTTTCATGTGAATGACATTTATATAAAATGAATATGTCCAAATGTAATGTGTGTCATAATGCATGTGGGAAAGTCGAGGATGTTACAATTCTCCCCTCCTTTTAAAAATTTCATCCTCGAAATTTGATACCTGGAAACAAATGTGGATACTGCTTTTTCATGTTCTCATTTGTCTCCCATGTTGCCTCTTCTTGTGAGTGGTTTCTCCATAACACTTTGACTAGAGGTATTTCTCTATTTCTCAGCTGTTTTGTCTTGTATCTGATGACTTCTACTGGTTCTTCTACATAACTCATGTCATCTGTAATCTCAATGGCTTGGTCCTTAAGTACATGTGTAGGGTCTGATCTATATCTTCTTAGCATACTGACATGAAACACATTATGAATCTGACTCATCTCTGGTGGTAATGCCAACCTTTATGCCAATGGACCAATCTTTTCAAGAATTTCATAAGGTCCTATGTACCTTGGACTCAGTTTGCCTTTCTTGCCAAATCGGATTACTCCTTTCCATGGTGACACTCAAAGAAATACCTTTTCGCCTGCCTCATATTCCATTTCCCTTATGTGTTGATCAACATAGCTCTTCTGTCTATCTTGTGCTGCCTTGAGTTTGCTTTTGACTGTCTTGATTTTGTCTACTGTATCCTGTACCATTTCTAGTCCTTCAATTACTCGTGCACCTTCTTCATCCCAGATAATTGGGCTTCTGCACTTTCTGCCATAGAATGCTTCATATGGTGCCATCTGGATACTGCTGTGATATTGATTGTTGTATGCAAACTCAATTAGTGCCACATATTCATCAACTAAAATGTAATGCGTGTCATAATGCATGTGGGAAAGTCGAGGATGTTACATTACTTTTCTTTTTGTAGTTGAATCTCCAATTTTTTGGAATGCTCCATATTTCAGTTGAGCATCTAAATCTAGATCAACGCTAGCAAAAACATATCTGAACAAAGTTCAAGCACTATGCCAAATGTGTCTGAAGAAAAAGAGCAAAGCAAATGAAGCATGCCCAAAAGTAAACCAAGCCTTTGGACTGCTACGAAAAACACCATCGAATTTCAAAGTAGTACAATCTAATTTAAAAATTTCACCTAATTGAGCGTGTTTAGCATATTTTTTCACAGTAGCAAGATCATTATAACTGACTCCATTTAGTACCATAGAACTCAGTAGTTACACCTACTTGTTAGACACTATATGTAATGCCTGTTAAGTAGGGCTTCGTTTAAAGGGAGAATATGTATGAAAAGTGTTAATAAAGAAGAAAATGGCAAATGAGTTGAAGTGAGGAATATGTGTGTAAACTTGAGTTGTGAGCATGGTGGTGAACCCATTTCATGTGATGATTGAGTTGTAATAACTTATTTCTTTTGGTGTCAAACGACCATGAATGGTTTGTATTTATGTTTAGGAGGTGTTTAGAAATGGAATTTCGGAAAAATTCGATCATAGGAAAACGTTATGCCTTTTCACCACTAGTGTCACCACCATGTTCAAAACTGTCATGACTATGAAAGGGCCTTATTCATGACTATGAAAGATTTGTTCATGGCCGTGAAAGGGCCTTGTTCATGACCATGAAGGATTTTTTCATGGTTATGATGGTCATGTTTTAGGCCTATTTTTGGGTAGAATGGTTCATGGCCAGACCCAAATTTGTCATAGTCGTGAAAGGGACTGTATAAATGGTTTTTTTACACTTTTTAACTCATTTTAGCCAAGTTTTCAATATCCTAAACCCTAGAACTCCATATTCTCTGAAAATCTCATCTCCCCCATGGTTTTTTGATGGTTTTTAAGCCCTTAAATATAAACCAACCACATTAGAGGAAGATTTAAGCTATGATTTGAAGATTTAATCAAGGAGAAAGAAGTTGGGGAGAAAAATAACTTAGAGCTTGGAGGAGGAATCTTGGGTTTTTCTTCCTAATAACCCTAGTTTGGTCTTCAAGAGGTAAGAAGATGCAATATCTTTACTTTCTTGTGTTGATTTTCGAGTTTATAGGTGTGGTTACCCAAAAGGGGTTATGACCCACTTGTGTGGGGATGTAGAGAAGAAAGTGATTTTTGGGTTTTCTTGGGCAAAGACTTTCCTTGAGGTGAGTTGAGTGATTTCATGGGTGTTTTTATAACTAAAAGCGATGTTATGGTATTCAGGTACCGTTGTGGAAGAAGGATCTCCATCAAGAGGAAAGAACCGAGCTTGATCTGGACATGGTGGATCAAGGAAGCACTTTTTTGTAAAGGTTTTTACCTAACTCCATTACAATCTTCATGAGTATAAGATTTGTATGTGTTGTATGTGACATAAATATTGATTCGATAATAAATAAAATGGGATTAAATGTAATTACTGGTAATAATAACAAGAAAATGATTTAAGATGTGATATAGAATGATAATTGAGAGTATAATAAGTAAAGAATTTGGTGGTTTTGGTTGTGTTTTATAATACTTAATATTATCTATAAAGTATGGATGATGAACCTGTAAGTATTAAATAATGAATCTATATGTCTAAGTGATGAATCTGTAAGTTTTGGTTGATGAATCTGCTATGTGTGAGTATTGGCATGTTTAGGGTTGAGAATGTTGATAGGTTGGGTGGCAATTGGACCACCATAGAGTTTATATATGTGAATTTATATTAGTTGTGAAATAAGGTGATTATATGGGGTTTTTTTAAGCCTAAAAATAAGGATGGATTGAAACATGGTGTCATGTTTGGAGGTCAATGTGGCTTGGGGCCTAGTATTTGGGTGCTCTTAGTCTTACTAGTTAAGGTGGCTTGAGGCCCGGTATTTGGGCGATCTCAGCTAGGGAAGCTCGATGGAGCTTGATATGTTTGAAATGTATGATATTATAATATTGTGTTTATGTATGGATATGGATAAAATTATTATGTTTGTGCAAGCACATTATGTTTTCATAATAATATAAACATGGTAAGTGATGTATGCTTATGTGGTATATATGTGTATACATATGGATTGTATGGTTATATGTACCACTAAGCAGGATTGCTTAGCGTGTGGATGTTTTATCTCTCATGCAGGTTGTAGATAGTTTGAAGAGTTGACAAGAAGAGAAGGCATTAGGGAGCTAGGGACAATCACAAGAGTGGTGATATGTTCGTACTTTACTTTTGACTTTGCTTTGTATTTAAAGGGGTACGAGCAGTTACATTTGTACATGCCTCGAACATGAAGGACATATAAATTTGTAACTCCTCAAAAAATTTGTAAAATTTTTGGCTAGTGAAGCCAGTATATATAATTTAAGGAAGTTTTTAATATTTCATGCATGTATGTTTCTTTTAGTAAGTCATCATGGCCATGGTGTATTAATAAGTTTTAAAATTTATCTTGTTTTAAGTTCATGCATCGTAATATCCTTCGATACAATCAAATGGGATTCTAGTTATATCGAAGGGTGTTACACTATACTTCGACTCTGCCCTTCGAAAAGGAACATCGGCTATAACAATTCCATCTCCGTCTACCAGAACAATTGGAAATGTTTCAAAAAAAGTAGGTATACAACGTATAAAAAGTTCACGCCCTTATTTATCTCCAAAGATCGGATGTCCTATCCACCCATCAACTATTCCATCACTATTATCCATTGAACCTACTTTGAACAATCCACCTTTTGTCGAATTATAGCCAATGTAATTATAAAAAAGCTAATTTTTTGAGAATTCTAGACCAAGCATCAGATAAATTTTGATTTTCGGCTAGCCTGGCACTAACTCTTTATTATATTTCTTGCTGGAAGTATCCTTGATCCATTGATAATGAGTGGGACCATATAATTCAATCGGGGTAGTTACTGAACCATACCACATAGTTCCAGCAACAACAAGCGCTACAAAAAAGACAGCAATGATACTATTGGAAAGAACAGTTTCAATATTTCCCATACATAATCCTTTATATAAACATTAGGGCAAACATACACTAAGATGAAATAAGCCCACTAATATGCCCAATGTACCCGCTATAATATGATGAGAGGCCATTCCTCCTGGAACAAAAGGATCAAAACCTTCCACACCCCACGTCAAATTTACTAGTTGTATCTTTCCAGTTAATCCATAAGGATCAAACACCTATATTCCAGGAGCATACAATCCGGTTACATGAAAAGCGCCAAACCCAAAGTAAGCTACCCCTAAGAGAAATAAATTAATTCCAAAGATCTTTGGCAAATTCAAAGAAGGTTTTCTTGTACGCTCATTGTAAAATATTTCTAGATCCGAATACACCCAATGCCAAATAGTTGCCAAGAAACACAAGCCAGAAAACACAATATGCGCCCTAGCCACACCTTCATAACTCTAAATACTCGAATTGGTTATAGTTCCTCTTGTCATACTCCAACTACCCCATGAATTGCTTATTCCTAAATGAGTCATGAAGGGTATACAGAACATACCTTGTCTCCATATCAGATCGAGAATGGGGTCGGAGGGATCAAAAACTGCTAATTCATATAAAGCCATCGAACCGGCCCAACCAGCAACCAAAGTTGTATGCATTATATGGACAAATAATGAATGGGATCATTTAGTATAACGGTATGAACACGACACCAAGGCAAATCCATGGAAATACCCCTTTATTCATAAGAAATAGACACTATGTAACTTTATTGCACTAAAAAAACTATGTTATGGACCTCCCTTTTTATGTCGATTATTTCAAAGATATATATATTCTTTTTAATTTAGTAATAATGTAACAATTTTGTTTGTAGGAACAATGAAAAGAGAAGCAAATATATGTTATACCTAATAAGTACCAATATGCAATGGGGGAGCGAACACATAGAGATTTGTTCATCATTCAAAGGACCTATTAGTAAGAATTTAACTCTATTTGTTTTGTCTTCCTTATATTTATATTTTACTTATTTATTTTTTTAAAATTTTTTCTAAATATAAATTATAAATAAAAAATAAAAATCCACACGTAAAATATTCTGAAAGTTCTCAAATTAAAAGGATCAATGTTCTTAAAACAATAAACTCATTCTTATGTTTTCACATCAAAGTGAAATAGAGTACTTAATCTTTTTTTCTTTCATTTAATGCCTATTGGTGTTCCAAAAGTCCCTTTTTGATATCATGGGGATGACAATTGAATTTGGATTGACATATAGTATGACTTGTCAAATATATTAGGTCATAGGGATTCTCTCGTTTTCTCACCCGATTGAGATATCCTCTGTTTTGCCCTAAAAAGATTGATTAAGTCATCCAAAATTTAGAGCGTGAAGTGTAATGAAGTTCAATTAGATCTATGCTTTTGATGTAATCAAATTAATATTATCAATTAGAACAATTTATGGTTGCCCTGTTTGGATCAAAAACAAAAAAAATAAAGTATCCAAGCTCCGTTTATAAAATACACTTGGTAAAATATCCATTATGATTACTACTTGTATCATATTCTATTTATAAATTTTGAATAATTTCGAATTGCTATTCATAGTCAATCAAATAAAATAATTTAATGAATGCATCAAATATTTAGTAGAAGGCAATTAAAAAAAAAAGTTGTAACAAAAAGACACAGTATTGGGGCATTTGTCTTATATGTGCAAATAAAAATCGGGCAGATCTTTACTCGGAGTAGAGCACAAACTTAAAAGAATTGAAAAAGCCCATGTAGGAATAAGAAAATGCCATCGTGATTTGAATTGAATCTCGATGAACCAATGCATCAATGAGAAATTAGTTTGATAAGTTTAATAATTTTTTTTTATTTTTTATAAGTAAACATGTCAAAACACATCTTTCTTTGAAAATAGAAAAAACCCCTTTATTCAAAAAAAATTAAAAACTATTTACTATCAAAAAAAGGAGGGATGGAATCTACACATTGATTCTTTTTTTTATTTTCGCAATTTTTGATGAACCGTATGCATCAAAAGGTGCATGTACGATTTCTAGATAATAGAATTTATCCTAATCAACTAACTTTATCGATAAATATTACTTTTTTTAGGTCAAGATGTTGATAGCAAGATCTCAAATCAACATATTGGTCTTATAGTATATCTTAGCATAGAGAGCTAGACCGAAGATTTGTATTTGTTTATAAACTTTCCTAGCGACTGGGTAATAACCATAATAGCTATTTATGATACTATGCAATTTGTGCACCCAGATGTACAAACAGTATGCATAGGATTACCTGCTTTAATGCAACCTTTTATCCTGGTCGGAGGAAAATGTTTAGCATTCCCTTCTGCTTGGCGCTAATGGGTTTTTATTTGAAAGAAAAGAAAACTATGCCTCCACCATATGAAATAGAAATATTAAGTAACAATAGCATGACATGTCGAATTCGATATAGATATAAGAAAGGTTTTTTAAAACATTAGATTATGAATCAAGAGAGGAGTATGAAATATTAAGGGTATTTCTTATTTTATTCTATCAAGGACCTAGTTCAGTATCACAAACTTTTTTGTTTTCACACCAGGAGGCTCTTAAAACTATTTATCTTATAAAAGTCAAAAAAAGATTATATTATTAATTACTTTTTTAAATAAAAAATTTCAAATAAAAAAAAAACTTTGTGATTGCTAAATCACTAATGAAAATAAAGCAACGTGACCACCATAGTATTTTTTGTTTTTTAACTCTTATCAATCAAATGGTGGTTATTGGATCATTTACTTATTAAAGCCTAGATTTTTCTTTGATAAAAGGTAAAAGATAAGCGAATTTTACTAATGGAGCCGTATGCAATACACAAGCAAAGCTTGTATCGTTCTTCAATTCTATCTTTCTTTTCTTATTCTTCTTTATTTTATCTCTTCCCGCCACCTTAGTATTTATTATATTGTATTTTTATTTAATTATTAAATTATTATATATTATATTTTTATTTTTATATTATGTTATGCGAGAGCTGGATAGCATAACCGTTTTTTCCTTATATCATCATGTAATGATTCATCAACCTATTGCTAGTTATCCTCAAGCACAAATAGGGGAATTTGTCCTCAAAGCAAAAGAACTGCTGAAACTGCTCAAAATCCTCACAAGGATTTATGCATAAAGAATGGAAAAACCCTTATGGGTTGTATTCAAAGACAGGGAAAGAGATATTTTTTTTGTTAGCAACAGAAGCCCAAGCTCATGGAATTGTTGATCTTGTAGTAGTTGTATAAGAAATAGTAGAAATTTCACGGAAATCACGATTTGAGATTTTTTTCTTACTAGAATTTCAATTTTATACCCTATTATTTATTTTATTAAATTTTATTAAATTAATTATATTTTAATATTATTTAATATATTAGATATTAAATTATAAATTAATAGTAATAGAATCTTTTAAAATTAAAAGTAAAAGTAATAGAATAAAAATTTAATAATAATGCAAATACTAATAGAATAGAATATTAATATAGAAAAAATTTATAATCATGCGGTTAGGATTGATCTAGACCAATCCATTATGCATACGATTTGAGATACTAACTATTAAACAACTTATTAGAAACACAAGACAACCAATTAGAAATGCCACCAAATACCCTGCTCTTAGGGGATGTCCTCAGCACCGAGGAACATGTACTAGGGTGTATGTAGGACTTGTTTAGATCATGAGCTTGGACAAAAGAAAGTAAAAAATTTTCCACTATCTGTGTCAATACGGATTAATAGAATATAATGTAAGAATCTCCTTTATAATCTTTAAAAAAAAAAGATTTATCATTTTTATCTATTGTGTATCAAATTTATGGTTTCATTGGTGCAAATTCAATCAACTCAATTTTAAATTTAAAACAAGAAAGAATTTTTCGTTGGTAACAAATCACAAATAATTATCCATTAAACAGGGGAAATCTTATTAAAAGGCCGAAAATTTATGGCCCTACTCTTGCAAGAACAGGCTAACAGGGTCAACAAATTAGCTAATCCTCATAATTAAAGATCGTAACTGTATAGATAGATCTCCTTATGAAAGACCTATTACCAGATAATTCATGGGTAGAGTTGTAAAATGAGATTGGCAGTGGAAACTTACCTATTGAGTGTGATCCAGAGTGTTTTCAATATTTCGGTGTAGTCCAATTACCAGAACCTGACTTTGATTCTATGGTACGAATGCCTCTTAATTCTCTTGGATGCAATGAGAGAAGCAGAAAAACTAATGGGAAGAAAAGAAGAGAAAGAACGATTTTTCTTTCTGTAAAATCTATAGGAGAGGTTTATTTTCAAATAACTTCCTCTTATATATACTAATGTATATGGTTTTGGGCTAGGTCAAGTCCATATTGACAGCCCATTCCCACAAAGCCGAACATCTCCAATTTGCCCATAGTGTGCTTGGCTCATCCCAAAACTAAATGGCCATTTAAGTGCCACACACGGGCAGCTGCGTGCCGTTTCACACAGCAGCTAGCCAAGCCAACGGGCTCGTACGGGCCTGCCCGGGCTTGTCAACCTCCCGAGCGATTGATATGCAATTGGTATGGATCAGATACCTACCAACTAAACTAAGGATGGTTTGTTGAGTTGTCTCAAGGTCATTCTTAGCAAATTGGATATCGACCCACTAGGAGACCTTCCATATAGGTTCTCTCAAGTTTATAGTGAGGGCTATAGACTCGCGATAAAATAGTGGGAGTCATAATGCATTTTATTAAAGACCTAATATCATGCATTCATTCATGTACACACCTCTACAATCTCGATCCTTACATATAAGATGTTAGAATCATATCATTCAATGTGAATCAATGCGGAATCATGAGTCATACATTTTGACTAACTTAAGCTTCCTTGACTGGCATAAAACTGAGAATAGTTCTCAAATCCAATAGGTTGCCAAAGTCTGGGATAGCTATTTTCCTTCCCTTAATCCTTGAGATGCAAGTGTTATGAACAATTTGCATAGAAGAAGTACTTGAATAACAATGGATTGGTCCTAAGTTCTTCAAACTTTAAAAGCATCATCAAATGGATGCAAAACCATTGTGTATCATCTTAGAGAGATGGCCAATGAGCAAACTCAAGCTGAGTGAAATGAGATATCTAAATTGCTCTACCACTCCAAGATAATAGAAGGGAGATCTAAAATGCAACATGCATTATAGATAAAAAGAAAAGTAGAAAGACATCTTGAAAGGTACTTCCATTATAGCAAGAGTTGAAAAATGGAAATGGAATAGGAAGGCTTATTTTGAGTATTTTAAGAAGTATAAGATAAGGCATATAGATGCACCTTGTACTTCAAAAAAATTTAATAAGGAGGATAACATTGTTTCATAAAACAACACATATATTGGCCATTTTGGTCAATATATAGGGTGATTAGGGTGAATGGCATGCTGCTACGCGCTAACGCGTAGTAGCTCGCCTGGGCCTGCCTGGCAGGCCTGCTAGGCCAGTGGGCCTGCGCGGGCCTGCATAGGCCAGTGCGGGCCCGTTAACCCCCCGAGCGATTTTTCCATGCAATCTTATCGCGAACCGACTCAAAATAATTTTCCCATATTTTGGATCTCATCCTAAGCCATTATGCTCATTCTTTACATCTCCAAAGCATGTGACCCATTAGGTTCCCGGTTATGTTGGCCACTTAAATTATCAAATTATTTAAGCAAATCATGAGCGGTATCTAGCAACACATCATGATCCTCAATTGACCGGAAAGTCAGTGGTTTGACTACGAACCTTTCCATAGACAACAATATGTGCAACTCATCCTTTCACCATTCTATACCCCACTCGGTTCAGAGCATGGACTATGTGCCAGCTCTTGCTAGACTGACTACGTCACACCCAGCCAAAGTGATTTTAGATCTTGTCACTAAGACTCATTACTCAATTAGACATGTCAACGAAGACCATCTTCATGACTGTTCCACTCTGGCCAGAGATTCCTGAGTAATGATCCTAACAAGGGGTTGTGGATATACTCTCCATCTATCAGGTGCGGTGAATCCTGAAGGGTTTTGATCATGTATCACATACATATAACGCAGCGGAAAATAAAAATTTTCAAAACCCGAATCAAAGGATTTTCATGTGCCAATTAAAACTAATTTAACCAAAGAAAATTCAGAATTTATACCTTTATAATT
>CATIWF010013397.1:0-67977 GCA_949630135.1 Balakata baccata | reverse complement strand
CTATGAGACAATCATATGGATTATCTATTCAAATGTCAATGATAGTCTCATCATAGCAATGGTGCATGTATCCTTAGACTTGAGGTACTCAAGGATATCTTAGATACTGATTCTGTGCTTTGACTCCATTCCTTATTGCCTCATTAAGGTCGCTCATAGGGTGGTGATTGGGTATAGCTTAAGGTATTCGAAGGTAATTAAGTAGCCAATAGAGGATTCACCGCTCCTGATTGAGGGAGAGTATACCTACGGCCTCTTGTTGGGATCATTACTCGGGAATCTCTGGCCAGAATGGAACTGTCATGAAGATGGTCTTTAGTGACATGTATAATTGAGTAATGAGTTTCAGTGACAAGATCTAAAATCACTTAGGCTAGGTGTGACGTAGTCAATCTAGCGGGAGCTGACACATAGTCCATGCTCTGAGCCGAGTGGGGTATAGAATGGTGAAAGGACGAGTTGCACATATTTATTGTCTATGGAAAGGTTCGTAATCAAACCACCGATTTTTCGGTCAATTGGGGATCATGATGTGTTGCTAGATACCGCTCATGATTTGCTTAAATTATTTGATAATTTAAGTGGCCAACATAACCGGGAACCTAATGGGTCGCACGCTTTGAAGATGTAAAGAATGAGTAAAATGGCTTTGGATGAGATCCAAAATATGAGAAAATTATTTTGAGTTGGTTCGCGATAAAATCACGGGAAAAAATCACTCGGAGGAGTTGACGGGCCTGCGCGGGCCTGCTGGCCTGGCAGGCCTGCTATGCGCGCTGGCGCACGGCTGCCTGCAGGTGTGATTAAATGGCCCTAAATGGCCATTTAATCATTTTCACTATTCATAACTCCCTATTATCTCCTCTCTTAATTTTTGCTCTATAAAACTGATATTCTTTTGGATCTAAAAGACCCAAAAAAATAGAAAATAGACAAGAAAAAATTATTGGGAGAAGAAAAATTAAAAGGTTAATTTTTCTCTCAAAAGAGCACACAACATTACTAGCATTTTGTGGTGTGATCAAGCCATCTCCCCAGTTGTTTTATTCTTTCTGTTTCGCGTGGATATTGTTAGAGATAATCCTATATTGGATTGTTATGGTTTGCTACAACCCAATAAGGTGAAAAGTTGAAGAAAATCAAGAAATTATAAAGGTATAAATTCTGAATTTTCTTTAATTAAATTAGTTTTAATTGGCACATGTATAATCATTTGATTCGGGTTTTGAAAAATTTTATTTTCCGCTGTGTAACATGTATGTGATACATGCTCAAAACCCATTAGGCATAGTCATCCTTAGGGATGACAATGAGTAGAGTATCGATGAAAAATGTCTTATTCGAACCTAAACTCAATTATCTATATCACTAACCAAACCGTTTAAAATTATAATCAATACTCGTATCCGTCCCAAATCATATTAATATTATCTGATTAACACATGAATCCATTCAATTATCCATTTATCATTAAAAATTTAAAATTTACAAAATAATTTATCATAAATTACTACAAAATTAAATAAAACTAACAAAATGAAGTATAAAATTTAATTCAGCATATTCAAATTAAAATAATTCATCAAATTGTTTAAAAATAATAAAATTAAATATTATTCATTGCGATAGAAAAATTGTATTTCAAATCTCCAAATTTCATTGCATTTGTAATTTATTAACATATAAGAAATACATAAAAAATAATTAATTATATCATTATATTTAATAAATTATAATAAAATGAACTGCATAATATATGTGTATATATAATTGGATTTATTCGAATATCGGATACCCCAAATCCTCTACTCTTACCCTATCCAACAACTATTGATGAAATTAATAAGAACGTTCATCTTCTTCTTGGGTCCATGCACCTTTGTGAGTGTGCTCTTTCTCACAAGGAGATCTATGTCTCCAACTAGCGACCCTTAAGTCATGCGTTGCTAAATTTGGCACATTAAAGCACTATATTTATAAAAAAATTCTATGATAAACTGAATCTATCACGTTATTTGTATACTTAATTATTACATTAGAAACAAAAGTTGATAACCATTTAGTCATAAAATTCTCTGTCAGAATAACAATGTATAAAAAAATCAATGGAAATAAATAAATTAATCGATTCTTTTTACATGCAATATATATATAAATATAAATTAATGAAAACAAAACATTTTTCATATTGCACAAATATCTTTGTTTTTTACTTAAATTTCTGTTGAAAACTGCAAGTGAGGAGAAGACCAAATGTATGGGATGAATGAAAGTGAAGATAATTTATCAGATCTCAAATAAATAAATAAAAGTTTTATTAAGATGAAGATCCAACTCAAAGCATAAGTGCAAAATTTGAAGTCAATAAAAGGGTACAAAGTGAAAATAAAAGGTAATGGAGAGACTAAAAGTGCAAGAAACCCGGCAAGATTAAAGATTTTGTTTTGGGCATTTTAGCCACTTCCAACTCAGTCATATCTTCTGATTCTATTCTAACTTATTTTTTTATAAATAAATTAATCAATTACATGATATTCTTCCCTTTTTTTTTTTTTTGGTTTTTCAGTTTCATATTAAAATTAATTCTATTAATTCAGAATGTGTCGGATATGATTCTTTAAAATGACAATTCTTCCTTTCTAATCTTTGTAACTTATTTAAAAAGGATTCGTGAAGAGCACCTCAACTTACTTCACTCTTGTCCATTTCAAAGACCCTAATTAGAAATAACTAACTTTCCCTAACTTGATTTATATCAAGTTATCATCACTAGGGAGGCGTATGGTTAAAGGAAAAAAATGGAAATGAGAATTACTCATTTCAATTTTCATTGTTAGTAAAAAATAGAAAATAATGAAAATAAAATTTTCTATTAATGAGAATCTTTAATTCCCATTTTCTCTAGGGAATGAATATTTTATTTATATAGGAATCAAGTTAAACTAGTTAAAATATAGTTAGAAATGATAACAAAACCAGTTTAAGATAGGTTTCACCATTTTCATCTCCAACTCTAAAATTACCTATTCGTCCACAATTCCATCCCGTTTCCCAATGGAAAAATTTTTCTTCTTTCCCGTCAGATTCCAACCCAACCTCTAATTTTAATAATTTTTATTTTATATTAATATTAAAAATATTTTTATTTTAGATAATTAGATGATTATATAATTTTTAAATAAAAAATATTTTTTACTTTAACTAAGTATTATATTGTATTTTATTATTTTCAAAATTTATTATTTATGCTATAATATAATTAATTATTATATATATAAATATATAATATATCGAAGTGCGTTTGGAAAGGGGATACACATATCGTCCCTGCTATAAAAAAATTTGGAGTGTAGGTGAGGTTGGAAAGATATGAAATGACCAAAAATGTCTCTTTTGGGGTAGAACACCACGAAAATGGGTGCAATTATCTTTCTTAAAAAGGGAATTTTATAAAAATATTAAAAAATAGATACATTTTTATATTTTTACCAATGCTAAAAGTTTTTTTCAGTTTTAACAAAAATAATTTTCTAAAATTACAACAATACATAAATTTCAAAATCACCTCAAATATGTCTAGATGATACATTTTTGGCATACCTTTAGTAGGCTTTAGATATATCTTGGTTTAATTTTTCACCAAGAAAGAACAAGAAGAATTAATCATTAAAAAAGAAGAAGAAAAATAGAATTCAATCAGAATTCAAAACATCACAAATTTTTAAACAAACAGTTTGATATTCTTTTCAGAAAATCTTGGATATACCTTAAGAATTCCCTAGAAATACATCGGAAATATCTTGGGTATACCTTGGAATATCTCGGTTATATATTGGAAATTCTTAAGAAATTCCTTGAGAGGAATTTCTTGAGAATATCTTAGGTGTGTACCTTTAGGAATTCCATGAGAATGTCGAGTATATATTAGGTATACATTGAGAATTCATTTAGAATTTTTAAGAAATAACTTGGGTATACTTGGAAGATAGTTCAGTATACATTTGAAGATACTTTGGATATATCTTGAAGATATTTTGGGTATATCTTATAAATTCCATGAAAATACATTATGAGTATATCTTAATTCAATTACATATAAAATTCAACATTGAACAAGAAAGAAAAGAAGAATAGATAGATAAAAAAAAAACAAGAATTATTTAAAACAATACTATTGCTCAAATAACAGGTGATTTCACATTCAAGCTCCCAAAGAAAAAGAAGAAAAATTTGGAGAAACAACTTTCGTTTGAGCTCCTAAAGAATCTTAGCAAAAGAGGGTGAGTAACCTCCCATGGAATTTTGCGACTGCTTAGACCTGCTGGACTTTTTAATTTGCCGAACATGACCTTGTTGGAGTTGAGCGACAAATACTTTTTTGGCAAGCTCCCTCATGTGATGCACTCGGGTGGTTGATGATTTCTAACCATCGAAGTAGCAAAAGAATCCCACCGGCTTTAGGCAACTTGCGCAATTTACACATTCTATCGCTTGGCATCAAACAGATTTTCTAGTGAAATTCCTAGCCAAATCTTTAATCTCAACTACCTTACAACAATTAACATTTTGCCAGGCAACAATTAAGCGGCAAAATTCCACCATTAATTTCTCACTGTACAACTGTAACATTAATTGATTTCAGTAGAAATAGTCTCATCGCAAAACTAAAGGATTTGAATATAAAATTAGTTTTCGGTAAAAAAAAAATAAAATGTGAGTAACCAGTTGGAAGACGGAAGGATCGAATAATTGTAAAAATAATCTCAAAATTTGTTATTTTGTACTCTTTAGTTCACAAAATTTTTAAATGAGATACTTTCTTTTTAAAAAAATTCTTAAAATACATTACGTAGATTTTCAGACACTGAAAATTGAATTGAGATATCAAATCGTAACTTTTATAAAATTTTAGTACCAATTGCATTACAAATAAAATTTTAGTATTTAATTGTAACAAAATAACAAATTTTAGTACTACGTGTACAATTATCACGGCGAGATATGTATAAATAAAAAGATCATGACCGCTGCTTCCATGGAGTTGATCAAAGTATTTAATAGGAACGGCCGTAGATGATTTAAACCCATGCCTGAAGCCTGAATGAATTTGAAATTCAAATCGCGTTTGGTTCTAAAAGAAATCAAATATCCCACACACCATCTTTAAAAGCAAAATCCCGAACAGCCGCTCTTCTTCTAACGGTCCCTTTTTCCCTTAATCGGCTACCTCTCAAACACACCCTTATTTCTCGCATTTGAAACATCAAAATTTCCCCCAATTTTTCTCGACGCTAAGAAAATTAAGGAAAGTTGAGTAAAGGAAAATTAATTACATTTTCTCTCTTATTCAGGTTTGTCTTCAATTTCATGTCTCTACTCTCAATTTTTTTCCTTGATTCTCTGTTTTGTTGTGGGTAGAATATTTCGATTCAAAGAAAAACGAAATCAAATTAATGTATCTGTTTCTGCAACTTAGAGATTACAAGAATTCTGTCGCATAGATTTTGTTCACATGTCCAATCGTCAGAATGATCCACTTCTTCAAGTGGAAACTACCTGTGGATCCCTTCTTTATGAGTTGCAGGTCTGTGCATGTTTGGGTTTTTCAGATAAAAAGAGATCATATCCTCTACCATTATCTTTTGCCTTTGCAGAATTAAGGTGCATTTGCAGATAATTAAAAAAATTTTCCTCCGTTTTCTGTTTTATAATGAAAAATCAGATCATTTGGGATGAGGTTGGGGAATCAGATGTTGATAGGGACAAAATGCTGCTTGAGCTTGAACAGGAATGTCTTGAAGTATACAGAAGAAAGGTGGATCGAGCAAATAAGAACAGAGCTGAGCTAAGACAAGCAATTGCTGCTTCTGAAGCTGAACTTGCAGTTGTCTGCTCTGCCATGGGCGAGCGTCCTGTACATATTAGGCAGGTTGGAATGACGTAAAAATGGCTTCTTTTATCTCCTTTTAAAACCTTTTTTTTCATGGCTGTTTAATTTTATATGAAGTAGGAATTTACATACTCTTTCAACACTTATTAGAAATGATAGAATTATCATAATTTATGTTAACAATAAAATCCAATGGCAGCAATTTGTGTGAGGAAACTAATCTGAAAGATATCTTACAAAGCGACTGCTGAGCTTTTCACATTTTGTGCATAAAATTATAAATCTTAATTCCAAGTTTTCTGATTGAAGTTGTTGAAGAACCTCAGGTAGGAACATAATTTGCTAAGATTGAAACATGAATACTATACATCTTAAGCAGAAGCTGAAATTTAGTAAGATTTGCTTGCTGCTTAGTTTCTTCTAAAGGATTTAGAAATGATTTGAAAATTACATCATGTTCTTATATGGACTAGGCTTATCTAGAAAATTAAGGTTGTTCTCTCTTTTCAATATCTTTCTCTGTATCTCTCTTTCTATAAGTTTGCATCATGTCAGGCTGATCAAAATGCTGGAAGCTTAAAGGAGGAACTTCAAAAAATTCTTCCACAACTTGAGGAGATGCGGAAGAGGAAATCAGAGAGAAGAAATCAATTCCTTGAAGTTCTAGAGGAAATACAGAGCATCTCAAATGAGTTACATGGATCTGCTGACCATATACTTTTGGATGAAACTGATCTGTCCTTGAGAAGACTTGAAGAATTTCATAGACAGCTGAATACGCTTCAAAAAGAGAAGGTCTATGACTATTCTCATTCTCCTGCATATTAAGATTTAGTTACCTTTTAAATCAACTGATCGATCTTCTTTTCTTTGCAGAGTGATCGAATGAAGCAGGTCCAAGAGCATTTAGATACTTTGAACTCACTTTGCTCAGTGCTTGGCGTGGATTTCAAGCAAACTGTTGCTGAGATTAATCCAAGTTTTGGTAATAATGAAGGATCAAGGAACATAAGTAGTGACACAATTCAGAATTTGTTTTCTGCAATACTGAAATTGCGGGAGATAAAAATTCAAAGAATGCAAAAGGTAGTATTGGTACTTATTATTAGAATATGCATCACTGAAAAAACTCTGCTTTTTTGGAAATAATATTGTGCCTTGATTGATGACAGCTTCAAGATCTTGCAAGTACAATGTTGGAGTTATGGAATTTGATGGATACTCCAATTGAAGAGCAGCAAATGTTTCAGAACGTTACCTATAATATAGCTGCTTCAGAACATGAAATTACTGAGCCAAACACTTTATCTGTGGATTTCATCAACTATGTTAGTATGAAATGATTGCTTATATTTACTGGATTTTTGTGGTCTCTTGGTTTGAATTCTTTTGTTATGTGTGGATATAAATTTTATGAGAATTAACTGGCAGCTTGAGGCAGTTAATTCTTATATTTACCTAATTTTTGTGGTCTCTCGGTTTGTATCTTTTTGTTATATGTGGATATTAATTTTATGAGAATTAACTTCTAGGTTGAAGCAGAAGTCAACCGATTGGAAGATTTGAAATCAAGCAAGATGAAAGATCTTGTTCTGAAGAAGAGGTCAGAGCTGGAAGAGATCTGTAGAAAGACGCATATGGTTCCGGAAGCGGATACTGCTATTGAATATGCCATAGAAGCCATAGAGTCTGGTACTACTCTTGATAGTATCACTGTGACATCTATAACTCATATCTCTATCACATGTAATACTTATTTTGTTCATAATTTTGAAGGAAATGTGGACCCTGCTACTGTGCTTGAGCAAATTGAACTACAAATTGGTAACGTGAAAGAAGAAGCTTTTAGTAGGAAGGAAATACTTGAAAAGGTTGAGAAATGGATAGCTGCATGTGAGGAGGAGTCCTGGCTAGAGGAATATAATAGGGTTAAGTATCCAGATAATCTCTTTTCCTTTATAATACATTTCTTAATTTCTTGCTCAACTGCTGTCATTTGGTTGTGGTGGTATAGGATGATAACCGATACAACGCAGGGAGAGGAGCTCATCTTATTCTCAAGCGGGCTGAGAAAGCTCGCGCTTTGGTTAATAAGCTTCCAGGTATCTTATTTAGATGGTTGATTGCTCAACTGCTGTCATTTAGCTGCTTTCATATTTAGATTGTTCTCCCAGGAATTGCAGAGATACTTTAGTTTTTGTTGATTTCATTGTTTTCATTTGATTGTTGAAGAACTTTTTACAATTTGCAATACACCGTCGTCATGATCATTTTTAAGAACTCCATCTCAAATAACTTGCAATTTTCATGTTGGTCCAGGTATGGTGGAGGCACTGGCTTCAAAAACCATGGCATGGGAAAAGGAAAGGGGCACTGACTTCTTATATGATGGTGTAAGTCCAGTAGTTCTTAATTAAGTTTTAGGTCCTGACTGTTAATCTCATTCATTTCTTGGGTGCCTGTATTTGGTAACTTTGTGCAAAGAATTGTGCTGATACAAGTGTAATTCCAGATTCGCCTTCTTTCCATGCTTGAGGAGTACACAATATTACGGCAAGAGAAAGAGGAAGAAAAGCGGAGGCAAAGGGTATATGCACTTACCATCTACTCTACCATAATATATCTTATCACATCTCTTTTAGTTGATCATTGCATATGTTAATATTCATAATTGTTGTTTTCGTATGCCTCTATGCTAATGTTGATGATATGTCTTGGCTGTTCCTCTGAACAGGATCAGAAGAAATTGCAAGGTCAATTGATAGCAGAACAGGAGGTACTTTATGGGTCAAAACCAAGCCCTTCAAAGACTCAGAGCATGAAAAAAGCTCCTAGAGTTTCAACAGGAGGTGCAAGCAACAGAAGACTCTCCCTCGGAGGAGCCATGCACCAAATTCCTAAACCTGACCTAAGCAAAGCCACACCTCATTTACGTGCTGGCAAGAAAGTTGACTCGATGCACCGACATGAGCCCTTGAATTATCAGCTGCATGATGATGGGTTTGTGGCGCTATCAGCTGGTAAGTTATTGAAAATGTGAAAATAAAGATTCACTAAGGAGTTGGTAGTCCTCTAATTCCTTTCTATTTTCTTTTTTTTTTTTAAATTTCCCTTCTTCATTTCCTTTTTGTCTTTGTTGAAGATGCTAAAATTGAAACTTAGCAATAAAGGCTGGCCAATCTCCCACGGGATCTGGGAGGAACACCAACTGGTTCTTCACAATTTTCTAATTGTTGATTGTTGAAGTAGGTTCTGTCTCTCTAAATTTTTCTATTGATTTTCAACTAAATTTTTTAAGAAAAAAGAAAAAAAATACGGAAAAAACCTTTATATACGCATCATTTATCCTACTAAGAAAACTATTATGAAAAGTTTGGACAAGGACTACTGCTGTTTGAAAGATATATGAAGAGGAAAAAAATATGAGTGATGCAAGGACAGGTAGTTTACATGATAGTTTAGTTGCTCTAAGGGCATCTCGTCGTTTGTTTTGAATTTCCATGTTCTTCTGTTAATTGTGTTTCATTTCCTTTTTACTGTTACATAGGTAGAAGAGGGTTGGACATTGCTGGTCTTCCTTCAAAAAAGCATCCATTCCATACTGTTAATGCTCATGAACCAGAGTCGCCAATGCCGCGGAAACCTTTCTCTCCAATTTCTTCCACAGGGGCATCAAAAACGAACGTATTAGATGCAACCTCAGCACATGGTGAGACTATTAAGAAGATAGTTGCAACTAGTGAAGTGTCCTTTACTACTCCTTCCAAAACTTCAGTGGCAGATGAAGAGAATAGAACTCCTAAGACAATGCCGATCCCTGTACCAACACCTTCAACACTGTCTGTCCCAATGCAGACGGCTATGACCCCGGCACCTCCTCCCCCTCCTCCAGTTCCATATGGTGCCCGTCCAGCAGAAGAGGTTCCTGAAGAAATTGAATATTCATTTGAAGAAAGAAGAGCTGGATTTGTTCTTCCCAAAACTAATTTTAGGTCTATACATGTTTGATATTGTTAAAGCTCTGAGTGTACTTCAATTTTACCTGTTGTCAGTGCAAGTTTGATTTCTTCTCTTAATTTTTTTTGGGATAAGTCAATTGTAATATTGGCTTTGAACATAGTGTATATAGTCTACGAGTACTGAACGTGGACTGGTTAAAACGGTTTCCTACTGATCAATGTCAATTTATGTTGGATTCTAAATTTTTTTTAATTATTTCAAGTAGATTAATTCAAATAATTTCCAGGTCTGAAATCGTATTTCATTCGTTTAAAAACATTTTTTGGAGAAAAAAAGGTACATAAATAATTTTTTCACAAGTAAATTTGAAAAAAAAAAGTTTATAAAGAAAAAAAAAGTTAAATAAGTAAAAAAAAAAAAAAGAATTTTAACTGCTTTTTAGATGTTTAACAGGAATCCCAAACCGTCTTAAACATTTCTTCTGTATCATTGGTAAAAAAAAATGTATTTGTGTTGATTTTCAAGCCAATTGAAGTCCAATCATACATTGCCATTTTTATTGACAGTAATGTTATATAACTCAATTTATTTTGTATTACGTGCACTAAAATTATAGTACATTAATACAAGTTGAGTAAAATAAGTAGCTAGACTAGTAAAATATAAATTTTTGAGAGAGCTATTCGGGTAGGTCTTATAACTTAGTTTTGAGAAAATGACTCGGATATATATTCCTTGACATAATAATTATGAATTGTCATATTCATATACTTATAATGATGAATGTGTGAATAAAAATTGAAGTTTAAAGTAAATTCTTTACTAAAAAGAAAAAAAGTGACATAAGAATGCAGAAACTGTAATGCACTGTGATAAAGTGTTACGTGTATGGCAAATATTTTTCCGAAATTTTGTCTTTTGAGCTTATTTTGTAAAAAGATTACATAAATTAATATGACTATTATTTGTCATAATGTAGATATTACAAAAGCTTAATTTCTAATATTAACGGAAATTTTTTCACAATTATGGTTATAAAAGTGGATGTTATAAAGACTTTATAAACAGCTATAATGAAGAAATTAACCACATTTATTTCTTCACTTCTCCCCTTTAGTAGAAATAGCTGATTATTTTCACGTCTTGAGTATACTCTTCCTCCTTCTTCCTTTCTTCGCGTGATAGAACGAGATAAGTTTAGCTTGTTGCGAACAATAGTTATGGTGTTCAATCTCAGCTAGTAATCCATTGTATCATGTAAGACAAATGCTAATGAATCTAAATACTAATGCTAGAAAGGAAATTTGTTTTAAGGACAATGTGTGTAATACAAGCCTTATATCATTTTCTTATCTTTTGACCAATATTGGATTAACAATATATTATACTATTTTTCTAACAATCTTAAGACAAATTTAACAATAATTATGGTATTTTGTGTTTCTAAAACTAATATTTTTTGTTGCTATTTTCAGCGAAGTGAAAAACATGATAATTGCTACCAATATTCAAGATGGTATCCAAGGGCCATCGATTTCTACTGCTTGAGTTGTCTCTTTTGTTGTGCCTATGACAATACTTGTTAATCTAGGAAAGAAGCCTAAAAAATTCAATGGTTCGAATTTTAAGAGGTGACAGTTAAAATATTGTTTTACTTGACTATTTTAAACCTGACATGATTCTTGACTAAGGATTGAGGATGTTTCTACTCTTAAAAAGGATGAGTAAGACGTCTAAGTTAGAATGACCTATGACAATTGGTGTCATTACAACTTTCTATGCAAGAATTATGTCTGCATGATTCTATATACAAAGTATATAGTCGTATAAAGACCACAAAACAGCTGTATGATTCATTGGATCAGAAATATAAATTTGAGGATGATATAGCCAAAAAGTTTATAGTGAGATGTTTCCTAGACTATAAAATGGTGAATTCTAAAAGTGGTGAGTCAAGTGCAAGAGCTACAAGTTATTTTCCATGATATTCATGCTAAAAGGATGAACTTAAGTGAAACATTCTATGTGACTGCATAATGGAAAAATTACCTCCTGATTAAAAGGATTTCAAAAATTACCTTAAGCAGAAGTGAAAGGAAATGAACATTGAAGAGCTGATTGTTAGATTTTGAATTAAGAAAGACAACAGAAGCTCTAAAAAAAGGGGTTCAATCCTTTTTAGGCAAAGGTGAATATTGTTGAATATGGACAAAGTTCAAGGAAAAAGAAAATCAAAGAGTCTAAGACGAGGCCTAAATGTGGAGTTTCTAAAAAAAAATTATAAAGCACGTTCATCTGTGGTTTGGAATTTTCTAAACAAACAGTTACAACTAGAAACACAATGAAATATGAGTTTATTACATTAGATAAATGTGTTGAGAAAGCTAAATGACTATACCATTTCCTAGAAGATATTCTGAAATGGGAAAGTCTCGTACCTCCAATTGGTATATATTGTGATAGTCAATTTGCAATTGGTAGTCATAGAGTAATATGTATAATAATAAGTTTAGATATATTCGTTGTAAGTATAATACCATTATGCAACTACTCTCAATAGACTGGATTATCGTTGTTTATTATGTGAAATCAAATGATAACATTGTGGATTTGCTAATCAAATGGTTAAATAGAAAGATGTTGATATATCATCAACAAGAATGAGAATTAAACTCATAATATTGTAATAAGTCGATATAAAGACAAATCCAACATAGTTGACTAGAGATCCCAAAATTTGGATTCAATAGGGCAACATAATTGTAAAAATGTGGTGAGATCACTACAAGGGATAAATCAGTGGTATTTTGAAGTGAGGTTATGCTTTTAATGATATTTATGAGATATGTATCACCTATATGAGGGTGAGGTGGGGCTGCTTCAAAGGAGAATGTGTGGAGTTTTATTCTCTAAAACTCTCGCATAATTAACTAGACTAATGTTCAGGGCCAAAATGAACATAATAAAGAGAAATGAATTGTATCAAGAGAGATTCTTGTATTTAGTACATTATATATTACTCAAGTAATTGAATAATTCAATGACATTATGTCAACTGGACAACAGATAAATTAAATATACTTTTATAAAGAAACTTCAAAGGTAACACCTACCTATCTTATACAAGTTTTAATTATCAAACTCACTTATATAGTAAGACTTTGTTTGTCTTACTTTTTGTCTAATTTTATTCATATGGGGGATGGTTGGAAATTTGTGATTAATATACGACTTTGAGAGTAATATTCGGGTGAATGTGTTTCTTGACATAAGGGTTATGAATTGTGATATTTATATGTTCAAAATGGTAAATTGTGTATTCAAAATTGGAGCTCAAAGAAAACTTTTTGCTAAGGAAAAAGAGAGTGACATGAGGGTACACGGGCTATCATGCACTGTAACACTGTGTCACGCGCGCGATATATATTTTTCTGGATTTTTGTCTTTTGAGCTTCTTCTGTACAGATGTTACAAAAATTAATATGGTTATTATTAGTCATAATGTAAAAGTTACAAAAGCTTAATTTGTATCATTAATAGAGATTTATTCACAATTATGATAATGAAGTGTATGTTACAAATACTTTATGGACAACTATAATAAAGGAATTAATTATATTTATTTATTAACTCATCCCCTTTAGTATAAATAGGTGATTATTTTCATATTTTATAGACCAATTGTTGAATATACTCTTCTACCTTTTTCTTTTTTTCACGTGATAAAGTTAGATAGGTTTAGTTTGCTGTGAACAGTAGTTGTGATATTTAATTTTTGCTATTAATATGTTGTATCATGAAAGATAAATGCCATGAATCAAAACACTAATAGTAGAGAACATATTTATCTTAAAAATATTGTGTGAAACACATGTTTCATATTATTCTCTTATCCATTAACCAATTCTGAATTAACAATATATTATACCACTTTCCTAACAATAAGTAAGACATGTAGCTATTTCTAGGTCTATTATATAGTGGTAATTATTATTTAAGTGGTAGGAAATATCACATATTCCTAAAGAGTTCCCTACAAAAATTAGAAAAGAAAATAAAAAGGTAAAATAATAAAAAACCTAACATGTGATTTTATGTTTTGCAAGTAAATATACGGTTTTGTTTTAGGAAAAAAAAAGTCTTATCGCTTATATCATTAGTAAATTTAAATTTTTTTACTATAATAATGTTAAAAATACTGAGCTAATACTGATGTGTAACGAAATGAATATAAACTTAGCATATTTGAAATTACCAAAATATTGTATATCAGCACTAATTCAGTATTTTTTACCATTATTAAGACAAAAAAAAAATTTAATATGCTAATAATACAAATTATGGTTATGAAGATTTGTATTGACCAATAAATATTCATAACTCATATACCTATATTTTCATAACCTCTCATCACATTATTTTCAATTTTTATTGTATAGTTAATTTATGATTTGAATTTCACAATTAAATCATATAACTCTTCCTATTTGTAAACCTATAAATAGAGACTTGTGAATGAACAAATTACATAAAAAATATTATCTCTAATTTTTTCTCTTATTTTCTTACTATTTTTCATAGTTTCTTTTTGTTAAATTTATAACACATTATCAGTACGAATTCTCTCCACAAGATAATAAGATAAGTTTTATTTATAATTTTTATCTACTATAATTGATAATGATAAATAAGTTTGATAAATCATTGCATGTATTTTCAAATTCTATTATGTTTTATGTCTATGAACATGATAAAGTTTTATATATATGATTATGATAAAATTTTATATGTCATAAACTTTTTTATTTTTATTTATGTGTTTATGTCTAATATTTATCTTTATCTTTTATTATGTTGTATATATAATTATGATGAATTTAACTTCTCTTTTGTATTAATATATTTTATATACTTCATATGTTTTATGTTATATTTTATATCATATTTTATATTATTTATATATTAATATTTATGTGTATTGCATCAATTTTAGGTTATATACTTATATGTTGTCATTAGTTAACAAGATAATGAAACATTTGACATTATTTTGATATTCAAAAATTTTTCAATAGTCCTATTATATCAGTATTTATTGTGTTTACATTCATATTTTTAACTTCTATTATGTTGTATATATGATGATGAATTTAACTTCTTTTTTGTATTAATACATTTTATATATTTCATATATTTTATGTTATATTTTATATCATATTTTATATTATTCATATATTAATATTTATATATATTGCATCAATTTTATGTTATATACTTATATATTGTCATATATTTTATGTTATTTTTATTAGTTAACAAGATAATGAAACATTTGATGTTAATTTAATATTTGAATATTTTTCAATAGTCCTATTATATTAGTATTTGTTGTGTTAGGACTATTATTATTTACATTCTTTTTTTTTTTTTTAACTTTTAGCGTTGAATGGTTTTAGTGATGGTAAAAAACATAATTTTTATTAATTGATATGATTATTATATACTACTTATTTTATTTTTTTCTTTGGTCTAAATATGCTTGGAAGGAACAATTTTATTGAAAAATAATCTAATATTAATAATTTGATATTTGATAATAATTTCATATTTCTCTCTTTATAAAAAAATTAATAATTTGATTAATATATTTGTAAATATGCCTTAAATATATTTAATTTGACCTAATAAATTGTAATGAAATGACCTTTGGTATTTATAATTAATTGAAATTAAAATATTAAATGAGAATTATTAAGTGATTTTTATTAATTGATATGCATATGTTACAATATATATATATATTATCTTATAATTATTTAATATATATGTATGTATTTATTTATTTAATTAATATTTGATTATTTGTTTTGCCATAATATTAATGACAAACCTTGCAAGAGTTTATGATTTATGATATTAGTAAAAATAAATAATATTTGTTATGAAACTTAGATGCTAAAGTTTATTTAGATACGAATAATTTTAGTAATACTAATAAAAAAGGAATTCAAGAATTTAATCAAGATAAGACTAAAGCCTAGATTTTTCTTCTTCATCATTTTAATAAGAGATTAAAATATGATTGCTTCACAGTGAAAGACTCTTATTTATTGGAACAATTTGAATATTTTTAAATTGGATATGTACCTGAAGTACAACCAAAATATTTGAAATAATTTAAACATTTTGTTGATTGAATATGTATCGGAACTACATCAAAATTTAGTTGATTTATATCAAAACTTTCTGAATGAGAAAATAAAGTATATATTAAAAATAAAAATTGTACACACCAAAATAATGATTTGTTTTTTATTAATTGGGAAATATGCACTTAGATATTGCACATTTTTTTAAATAAGATAATGAGAAAATTGATTCATAAAATTGTTCAAAAAAAATAAAGCATCCATATGATAAAAAAAAATTTATAATAAATATTTTATTTATTTATTCTTAAATACAATATTTTAATTTATTTGATTATATTATTTTAAAATTATTATCTTTTTAAATTTGTGTGATCAAGTAATATATTATATTATTTTTATAATTACTTATTGCAATTTTTTTTTAAGAATATGAATTTTTCACATTTATCGAGAAATTTCAAGAATAATAAGGAAAATATATGTTTAGCAGATAATGTAACGACACATATTATATTGAGAAGTAAAAAGTATTTTTCTAATTTAACTATGATGGAAGCAAATATTAGTACAATATCAGGTTCTGCCAATTTAATAGATTGCTCTAGAAGAGCTTATATCCTCTTAAGTAATTGAACAAAATTCGTGATTGATAATGTTTTATTATCAACTAAATCAAAGAGAAATATGTTAAGTTTTAAAGACGTACGTCATAATGGGTACCATATTGAGGCTTGTAATCACAATAATATGAAATATCTTTATGTTATATCAAAAGTCTCAAATGAAAATAAATTTTGGAAAGATTGTTCGCATTATCTTCTAGTTTGTACTATACAAGAATTAATGCAATTGAAACACATGCAGTAATGAACCAAAAGTTTATTGATAAAAATATTTTTACTGTTTGGCATGATCGGTTGGATCATTCTAGATCAATTATGATGTGTAGAATAATTCATAATTCAAATGGACATCCTTTAAAGAGCTAGCAGATTCTTTAATTCAATGAATTCTCATGTATTGTTTGTTCTCAAGGCAAATTGATTATTCGACCTTTATTAGCAAAAGTCGAATTAGAATCTTCTGCATTTCTGGAAAGAATTCAAGGTGATATATGTGAGCCCATTAATCCACCATGTGGACCATTTAAATATTTTATAGTAATGATAAATACATCTACACGATGGTCATATGTGTGCTTATTATCAACTCACAACCTGACGTTTGCGAGATTACTTGCATAAATAATCAAATTACATGCATAATTTCCAGATTATTCAATTAAGTCTATATGTCTTGATAATGCAGATGAATAAACATCTTAACTTTTTACTGATTATTATATGTCAGTTGAGATAACTGTTGAAAGATCAGTTGCTTATATTTATGCACAAAATGGTCATGCAAAATCATTTATTAAACGCCTCCAATTAATAGTAAGATCATTACTCATAAGAATAAAACTTCATGTCTCAACTTGGGGACATGCTATTTTGCATGCAGTAGTACTGATACGCATTAAACCAACATTATATAATAAGTTCTCCCCATTTACAATTGGCTTATGGTCATGAGCCAAATATTTCCTATTTAAGAATTTTTGGATGTGTAGTTTATGTTCCTATTGCTCTACCACAACGTACTAAAATGGAATCTTAAAGAAGATTGAGAATATATATTGGATATGAACATCCTTCTATTGTTAAGTATCTTGAACCGTTGATTGGTAATTTATTTACAGCATAGTATGCAGATTGTTATTTTAATGAGACAAATTTTCTAATATTAGGGAGAGAAACAAAGTAGCTGGATTATGAAATTATGTGCAATGCATCATCTTTAATACATCTAGATCCTCGTACTAATCACTTTGAGCAAAAAGTACAAAGAATAATACATTTACAAAATTTAGCAGATCAATTGCCTGATACATTTATAGACCTTAAAAGAGTAACTAAATCACATATACTAGCTGCAAATACTCTTGCTCAAATTGATGTTCCCGTAGGACAACTTGCTACAACTAATGAATCTAAAGCACACCTGAAGCGTGGTAGACCAATTGGTTCCAAAGGTAAAATTTCTGGAAAAAAAAGGAGCTAGTCAACAAGATAACCTAATTAAGGAGATAGAAACTCTAGAAAAGTCTAATGACATGACAATAAATAAATCTCCTGAAGAGATTCAAGTACCAGAAAATGATAACAATGAAGAGATTTCAATAAGTTATGTCGTTACAAGAAAAAGATGGAATCGAGAGAAAATAATCGTCGAAGACATCTTTGCTTATAATGTATCAATTTGTATTATGGAAGAAAATAAGGATCTAGAGTCAAAAACTATGATGCCCTACCTATATAACAGGACTATATATATTATATCATCTTATAACATGAATAATACTATTATATAGATAGAATGCCACTATCTGTATTTATTTTGTCCTATTACTGATTATTTTTCACCAGCTCAGGTATATATATATATATATATATATATTATTTATTTATTTATTTTTCATATCATATACAACAATATATAGTTATGAGCTTAGGCTCCATACGTGTACACACACACACACACACACACTAATACTGTATTATATACAAGCTGTTTCTACAGTATCCATGCATACAAAGCATGATAATTTTGACCCACAAACCGGGCCTCAAATATCCGCACTCGATATGGGCACTAGCTAACTTCTCTTCCTTTAATTTTGCTATCTACAAGCTCCTTGACCTGCGTGACAAAAACTCATGTCAAGCTATCTCTAGCTTAGTGGTACATATAAGCATTGAGATTTTTTCATGCAAATACATAAATAAGGCATAACATATATGATGTCATAACATCATTTAACATGGCATTATGAACATTATATCATGTTTATGACATGTTGTATCACATGCACACAGTGTCTGTGTTCATTTCATATTATATGTCTTAACTTTTTTTCCATTATTCGTGTCATTAACCTCTTACCATCAATCATACCTATAATATTCATTTTTCTTTTCAATAAGCAACTTTGATAAATATAGTTCAAACCTCATTTTCCAGATTGGTCGGATACAAGATATGAAGTAGGCGCACCCAGTCCAGGACTAGTCATCCTATTCATTCTCTGTATAGGGTAATAAAGTAGGCATTCCCAATCTAGGGTTAGACATCCTATATACCCATTATGTCCCATATGCTAGTCTAAGCTTCTCAAGTCAAAAGACTAAGTTTAATAATGGATATGAGTGTCGAGAATAGGAGCACCCAGTCCAGGGCTAGCAGCCATGTTCCCTTCTCATACCTCGTAGCGATACGTATCATTTATCCCCTTTATGGTGCACTATCTATCCTAAAATAGTCATTGGGTGGAGAAATGAACATTTATACAAAGTAACCCTTTTTTTTCTCAATCTCATTCTTCTTGTTTCTATCATATTATTTATAATTCATGCATGTTATATATCACCTTTATACTTCTTAATATGTTTTCATATGTTTTTACGTCATACTATGACATTTTTGCATAATTGATATGTTTCGGATCCACCAAAACATTGTTTAAACATAAGTCACTATTGTTATGAATAGTAGTACATGGCCATGACAAATTGGGTTGGCCGTGACACCTAGTCGTGAAGGCTACTTCCTCTATATTCATAGTCATGACAATTTTGGCATGGTTGTGATGCAGATTGTAAAAGGTTTTAACTTGTGCCTATGGTCAAATTTTATCAAAATTCCACTTCTAATCACTTCCTAAATATGTGTAGATTTCATTCATGGTCATTAGACATCGAAACAAACATGTTACATAACTTAAACCATCCCAAAAATAGAGTCATGGTCGAGCTTATAACCCACGCATTGCACATACTTTGTGTCCACTTTAACACATATGTCATTTTTATACTTATAACTATATTTATACATATTCAAACACTATAATTAACCTTTCTAACATTTAATCACACCATTTCATATCTCATATTACATAATATCATATTACTTAACAATTAGACATGCTCAACAACATCATTGATTACATTTAAGGGATAAATAACAATGCGTATATGTACAAACCTCTATTAGAAATTTGACAAAAACTCAACTAAGGAGCTATCTATTCTCCTTGTCGATCTCTTCCTTCTTGTCTTCCTATCACAAACAATACCACATATCAAATACTAAGTCTATAGTAGTATGACAAAAATATAAAACTAACCCATACTTCCCAAACTATAGTTATAATGCATGATTTCTATTCCATATCATGGTACGTCACTTTCAATAACCTCAAAAATCACAAACACATATAAAATTCAACCACCCTTCATCTTCCTCTAAGGGTTTCCATACCAACTGACACAATCTTTCCATATAATTTCATAATCACAACAAAGAGATGATTTTCTTACCTTTTGAAAGCAAAAACAACCATTGATCATGCAAGAAACTCGTGGGCTCTCTTGCACCAACTTTCTCTCTCCTCCAAAAGCTCACCAAAGATGATGATTTCTTCAAATCTTGCTTTAATCTTGTTTTCTTTGTTGATTTAATGTTAAATCACTCAAAAACCATGAAAAATCACTCCCTTTGTGTTCTTAGGTGGATGTGAAAGGGGTTTGAGAATGGAAAAGATGATGAAAAATGGTGATAAGATTGTGGAAAAGCTTTATATAGTTACCTTTTCACGGTCATGAATGTCCCCTTTCACGGCCATATAGAGTTACTGTAGCAACCGATTTCAAACAGTTATGTTTATCCAAGAAATTCGACTATCACAGTCGTGACACCCCCTTGTCACAGACATGACACTTTATTTTTTTTATAATTATTGATTTATGAAGTCCTTTTTTTGAAATCGAAGCCAAAACTAACCAATATATCTCAATTATACCTTCATTATAACATTAAATCTAACTCATATGTACTTGTATTTTATATCCTTACTTTTAATTATCGAATTATTTCTCATATGTGTCATGTTTTCATGTATAATGACTAAGCCCTAGTTAGTGGATATTACAAAAACAATTGAAGAATGTTAAAATAGATGTGATTGGCCGAAACAAAAAGATGTAATCCAGGCTGAATTAAATTCATTTAATAAACGTGGATTATTTGGGTAAATAGTTAAAACACCTGAAGGTGTAAAATCTGTCGACTACAAATGAGTATTTGTGCAAAAACGAAATGAAAATAATGAAGTTATAAAATATAAGACAAGACTTGCAGCACAAGGATTTTCACAAAGGCCTGATATTGATTATGAACAAACATATTCTCCTACAGTGGATGCAACAACTTTTCGATACCTTATAAGTCTTGCAGTACATGAAAGACTTGATATGCATCTTATGGATGTTGTTACGACCTATTTATATGGTAATCTTTATAGTGATATCTATATGAAAATACCTAAAAAATTTAAAATGCCTGAATTGCAAGATACAAAATCTCAGGATATTTATTCTATTGTCTGAGTAAATACTTGTTGAAAGAAGGATATAAAAATGATCCTATCTGCCCATGTGTATTCATAAAGAAATCAGAAAATGAATTTTCTATTGTTGCTGTATATGTTGATGATTTAAATATTATTGGAACTCCTGAATAACTTGTAAGGACAATTGATTATTTGAAGTATGAGTTTGAAATGAAAGATCTTGGAAAAACAAAATTTTATCTTAGTTTACAAATTAAACATTTAGCTGATGATATCTTAGTACATTAATCAACTTACATAAAAAAGGTTCTTAAAAGATTTTATATGAATAAAACACATTCATTGAGTACAATAATGATTGTGAGATCACTTGATGTAAAAAATGAACTTTTTCGACCTCAAGAGAATGGAGAAAAAATTATTGGTCCTGAAGTACCATATTTTAGTGCGATTGGTGCATTACTATATCTTACTATTACTACACAACTTGATATTACCTTTTCATTAAGTTTATTGGCAAGATATGATTCTTCTCCAACACGAAGGCATTATATTAGAGTTAAATAAGTCTTTCGTTATCTCTAAGTAACAATTAATTTGATATTATTTTATTCAAATAAATTTGCATTGAAACTAATTAGTTATAGTGATGTATGATTTTTATCTGACTCACATAAAGCTAGATCCCAAACAGGTTATGTTTTTTATGAGTGGTGAAACTGCTATTTTATGGCGATCAACAAAATAAACTTTGACTGCAACATCTTCAAATCATGCTGAAATAATCACAATTCACGAAGTAAGTCGGGAATACGTATAGTTGACGCAAATGACGCAACATATTCAAGAAACAAACAGTTTATCTATCAGCAAAAGAACTCATACGGTGTTATATGAAGACAATGCAGCATGTATAGTACAGTTAAAAAGATGTTACATTAAAGAGACTGGACAAAACATATTTTTCCTAAGTTATTCTTCACACATGATCTTAATAAAAGTGGACAAATCGATATTCAATGAATTCGATCAAGTGATAATTTGACAGATTTATTCAGAAAAGATTTGCTCATTGCAACATTTGAAAGGTTTGTACAGAGCATTGAAATGTGTTGACTTAGAGACTTGAAGTGATGTTTTTATGAAAAGGAGAAAATACGCACTATACTATTTTCCTTGACTAAGATTTATCTCATTGGATATTACTAGTAAGGTTTTTAATGAGGCAGCTTCATATGTGTATTATACAAAAAATATACTATTTTTCCTTCACTAGATTTTTTTCTAACATAGTTTTTTCTAGTAAATTTTTAACGAGACATGTTTTTGTTAATGAACATTCAAGGAGGAGTATTATAAAGATTTGTATTGACAAATGAATGCCCATAACTCTTATACCTATATTTTCATAACATACTATCTCATTATTTTCAATCTTTATTATGCAGTTAATTTGTGATTTTAATTTCACAATTAAATAATGTAACTCCAATAATTTGTAAGTTTATAAATAGATACATGATGAATGGACAAATTACATAAAAAATATTCTTTATAATATCTATTTTATTCTCTTATTTTCTTACTATTTTTCATAGTTTTTTTCTTTAAATTTATAACAATTATAAGTTTTTTTTTTTAGAACTCATTAAAATTAAAAAAGCGTGGAGCATATTTTTAACTTTTCCCAAATAAAATCACTGAGAAGACACAAAACGTAGAAGGGATTGGTGCGTAAAGTGGGCATACTGAAACTTCGGAAAAATCTGTGCGAGACGATTTCCCCTTAGCGGCTTTGCCCCAGCCTGAAGGAAACAAAGTAGCAATAGATAGGGGGCCATCTAATCTCACGCGCCCACTTACAGAAATCTCATCTGACAACTCTCGCCCAAATCAATCTATTGTTTTGATCTCCTCCCTCTGTAATATCTTAGCTGTATGTTATTCTCCGTATAAAAAATTTATATTTTTGTGAAATAATTTAATGTGATCGATTTGCTTTTTCTTTCTTCTTTTTGAATTTTCAGCAGAAGGAATCTCGATTTGAGACTAGAGCGGGATTGGTAGGGATTTGGTTGTTGTTTTTAGGGGTTGAAGGAGCGAGATGTTGAGATTTCATGTCGGGGGTAAAGTGGTGGAGAGAGTAGATTTGTTGAGGAAGAAACATTGGGCGTGGCGTTTGGTTGTATGGCCTTTTGCTGTTCTCTACCTCGTCTGGCTTACTACTGTTGTCCCCAGCATTGACTTTTCAGATGCTGTCATCGTTCTCGGTGGACTTGTAGCTCTTCACATTCTCGTCTGGCTTTTCACGGCTTGGTCTGTCGATTTCAAATGCATCGTTCAGTACAGTAAGGTATATGGCTGTTTATATTCCATGCGTGTTCATAGTCTTTGCAAAATGGCTGCTTAATACTGTATTTTTGTGGCTTTTCCTTTATGCAGGTTAATGATATTCACCTTGCAGATGCATGTAAAATAACTCCGGCCAAATTTTCTGGTTCCAAAGAAGTTGTCCCGTTGCATATTCGTAAACAGGTGAGCCCACCATTCTGTTTGAATTTCCAAATCAGATTTTACTTCAGGTGAACTCGAAGAAGTGAGATTGGACGCATTTTTTAATTGCATAATTTAAATGAATATATTTGCAATCAAATAATTGGCATACACATAACGCATTGTTCGTTTCACGCTTGTTTTGTTCCCATTTGTTCAAATGTTTCTTGAAGAGATACTGTGAAAATAGAATAAAATAATATTGGTATAACATTTATTCTAGTAATGGGTAAAATACCTTAATTTGATTATAAATAATAACTGGGCGAATTGATGGATTCTTAGGCTTAAGTTAGACATTCTGAACCATCTTAGTAACCTTCAGTGCCTTCACTATACTTATGTAGTGGCTGACACTGTAGAGCATCCGTAGACCTCCATTCTTATATGGTCTATTCGTGTGTTTCCATTAATTAATCTTGATATATTAATCTTAAATGCGTTATTTTGTAAAAATAATTAGTTTTTTTCTTTCATTGTTAATTGCATGCAATTCTCTAGACTTTAAATTTTAGTTTTTTTTTGGAGTCCTTGTAACATATTGCCTTTATTTGCAATTTTCATTTTAATGTTCTTGTTTGATTCTCTGGGTGATATTCTCAACATCCATAACCCTGTTTTAATGTGACTAAATGTATTTGCAATGAACGATGAAATTGGGGATGGTAAAACATTTGTTATTTATTTCTGATTCCTTTGCAAACTTATTTTATGCTGGTTGTCATCATTGTGCTTGTATTTCGGGATTTGTAGCTTGGTCACTCAAACTAATGGTAACCTTGGCAAAAATAGATTGGAATGGAGGGCTTGATACAAATGGGATGTTTAATTACCCAGAGTACAGTAGAAGGAAAATATAGAAATTGAAGCTTGTGATCAAGTAAACGACTGACTTGCATTGTCGTGTGAATCAAGAAAGTGAAAGTAAAGTCCTTTTACTTTGACATAGAAAAGTTAAGGACTTAGGTCGTTTGCACTTACCTTGCCTCTGTTCTTTTGTTTTTTTATTGCATTCTGCATTGGGTTTTAGTGCAAAGAACATGATTGATGGTCACCTGCATTAGCACACTCTGGTATTTGTTTGTTTTCATTCAGATCCATCAAAATGCATCAAGTTGGTGCAAGTTAGTCTTTTTGGACTAATCCAGTTGGTTTTATAATTGTACAACTCACTTTCTTTCCCCTGATGGCTGATTCTTTTGGTGACAATTTTTTCTCCACTTCTATAGTTGACAGGTACTTCATCTTTGGGGAACGATGAAGAGATTTACTTTGATTTTAGAAAGCAGCGTTTTTTCTATTCAAAGGAGAATGGGACATTTTGCAAGCTTCCTTACCCTACCAAGGAAACATTTAGTTATTATCTCAAGAGTTCTGGCCATGGCTCTGAGGCTAAAATAGTGGCTGCTACTGAAAAATGGGGACGGAATGTGTGAGTGGTTTTTAAAATTTCTGTTAAGTCATATGTATGCCTATTTCTATCTCTTCATAGTTAATTGAGATTTGAGAAATTTCCAAATAATATTACAGGCAAAGGTCTATTAGGTGCTAACTTTCCCTAGCATTCTCCCATAGTCTTTGTTAACTGGCTATTTCTGTAATGACCTGAGGTCATTAACAAGAGAAATAGAGAAGAAGCAGCAGCAGAAGAGGAAGAAGATAGGAAGAAATAAGAATAACAACAGAGATCAGAGAAGAGAGAAATGAGAGATGAGGGAAGGGAGAGAATTTGAGAGAAAACTTCAGATTGTATTCATCAATTGCATTCTGAATTCAGTTACACAGTCTAGTATTTATAGATGACAATAATGAAAATGAAAATGTCAGCTATTTCAACATCTCCTGCTCTGTTGGCCTGCCATTGCCAATTCCAGAAGCTTCTCCCATCTTCTATTCACTGATCTGGATTGCCTCTCCGAAGTTCTTATTGAGCTGAGCATTGAGTTGGCCTTTTCTTTCTAGTTTAAGGTCTTCTTCTTTGAGCCCATCCTTTTGGGTCATAACAATACCCTCCCCATTGAGTTTCACCTTGTCCTCAATGTGAAGGAATGGAAATGGCAATTTGATTTTCTTTCTCTGTCTTCACTGCATTTCAAACTCCATTTCTTTAATAATAGGAACCCAATTGGACATCCACTTGAAAGCAAGGTAACCAAGATTTTTAAAATTGTCATCTATTGATACTAGGCTGTGTAACTGAATTCAGAATGCAATTGATGAATACAATCTGAAGTTCTCTCTCATCCCTCGTCGCTCATTTCTCTCTTCTCTAATCTCTGTTGTTCTTCTTACTTCTTCCTCTTCTGGTGCTGCTTCTTCTCTATTTCACTTGTTAATCACCTCGACTCATTATATCTTTGTTAACTGGCTATTTTCCTGTGGATTATTGGTGCATGCTACCTCTCAAGCTTCAAGGTATTAATTCAGCATGTAAAGCTGTGGGCATTATATAGATATATGTATGGTTCTTAACGCATACTGGACCTTGGGTTTCGTTGAAACTGCTGTTTAATACTGCTTATGGTCCATTTCAAGTTAAGGGTCCAGAAAATGAAGTAAATTGAATGATTTTGTACCTATGGTGGATGCATGAAATCCTATCAGCTGCAAATAATAATTTTATGTGCAATTGAGGCTAGTTGATTTCTTGTTGCCTATCAGTTGTAATTGTATTTTCTGAAACTTTGAATTTATTAATTGGAATAAAACAGCTTTTATTGAAGTCATCTTCATGTGCTAAATATGAAGCAGTTAAGCCATTTTAGTTCAGCAGGACTAATAACATCCGTGGCCAATATGATTTGGAATAGAATAACCTAGCAAGGCAATGAATATCTTAGACTTTATCAACAGGAGAAAATTTATATGAAGTATCATTTTTATGAAGAATAATATAATTTTAATTGAGGTTTATTAGACAATAGATAATTTTTACTATCGGGTGTGTAATAAGTTCTTTTAGTGGATATAGGATCATATTATTTTTTGTTTCTCATAGTGCTATATATAATTAGGATTACTTTTACTGTATGGCTAGAATTTATTCTTATTACGATTAGACATATGGCTGTAATATTCTCCTTTAATTGAATTTGAGTGAACATAGAATACATTTATTGAATTATATGGCACAAGTACCTGAAGCATTGACTACTCACTTCTTTTATTTTAGTAAACAAAAATTCACACTTTTTGATAGCAAATAAAAATTTTAAAGTGCCTGTTAGATATATGTTTTGCTTACTGCTCAAACTTTGCTTGGTTCTAGATCTTGTGGTTTTGAACTTGATTGAATTCTATGTTTCATGCATAGTTACTTGAATTGCCCTCTGCATCTCCATCCCACATTTTGGAACGTGCTTTCCTAAACGTGGTACATCTTTGTTCTGGATCGCAGAAACAAGCAATCCAGAATTACTGCTGGAAGCTTTTTATTTTATTATTATTATTATTATTATTATTTTTTTTGACAACTTCAAGCCTTCAATGTGAAAGATTTCAGTTCCTAATAGGATTAGGATTCCTAGTGGCTGACAGGCTGTGAAGCTCTTAAATTCCTGGTAGGATAGGAGTCTTTTATTGTAAATAGTAAGTAGAAATAAATCAAATTCTAAATTTTCTTTTCCTACTTAATACTAGGGTTTGAACTTTATGCCAGTCCTAAGAGAATTTTGTTCCTAAGTTGCTAACCAACTAAGCCTACCCCCTCACACCGCGTATTGGTAAAATTGCTGTACCGCACACAGCGTACCCGTGCCATGTACCAAACTGTACCTCTTCCCAAGTAACCATAGTTTCATGGTTTATTTTGATGTGATGGTATAGAGATGCTCGAGCTCCACGCTTTCACCAAATAAAAACTTTAGTCAAGTCTTTTATTGATTTTCTCTTCAAGCTTGAACGGCTTGACTCTGCTCAAGTTTACGCTTGATTGCTGTGCTATTTTTGTTTATTCAATTCTTTGTAATTTATTTATTTATTTTATTATTATTACTTGAATTTATATGGAAAAATAGCAATAGAGAGAGAGGAGATAAAGGTAAAAAGAGAATGAAAAATAAAGATTGATCTAGATGCTTGTCTTTCGAACATCATGTATAGCAGGTTACATCTAATTGACGCGTGTTCTAAACCTATCGGTATCTCCTTAAATGGAGGAACTGCTTGTAAAATCCCATTCGCACATCCAAGAGAAGATTTCTGGTTATTAGAAAAGAGGGTACAAAATTGAGTAAGGGTCATATATGTACATACATAGTGCATGCTATCCATCCTGTTAACGTAGGACAGCTTGTAAGGTTTGTAATTTTAGGATTTTGTGATGGTTAGGGTGGGTATGAATTTAAGAATTGAGGCTGTGAAGGGCTGATTTACAATTGAACCAAATAAAACAAACTAGGCTTTAAGAGTCACATCTAAGGTTCCAATGGAATCACACCTCTGGAGAGAATTGTATCACACAACTAGAGTAAAATTCGAAGGAAAACTGTTTATTAATTGAATTCTTGAAATATTACAAGCTCAGGTATTTGCAAAACTAAATGAATCTAAAACCTCAAAACTTTAGAATTGAAAGGGCAAATCCTTATCCTTTAAGGATGGAAATCCTCACCCATAAGAAAGGACTTTTATGCCAATCCTAAATCAACATAAATTCGGAATAAGAAAAAAAAAAAAATTAAAGACTCTAAGAAACTAAGAAGGCTTCTGAAGGTACCCCGACTCTTAAAATAACTAGATTTCACACATAAACAATATGACTGATGAACTAGTCAAGTTCCAATATTATTAATAAATGTGGAAGAGACTATTTTGGTCTCTAACTGTTTCAGTGGCATGGATGATGACAACTAAATCAATGCTTTTCTGTTGCCCATTCTCATTCACTGTATATGTCTTTGCATGATAACTAATGTTCCATACCTTCCGCTAAGTTTGCTCTGATATTTCAAACTTAGGAAATGAAACCAAAATTTGGTCTTCTTCATTTTAAATCTATTAATATTCATCAATGTTGCTATAGTTTTTCCTATCTCTTGAATTTATTGTTCTCTGCTCATGTAGATTTGAATATCCACAACCTACATTCCAGAAATTAATGAAAGAGCACTGCATGGAGCCCTTTTTTGTGTTTCAGGTTTTATCTTTAAATGCTCTCTCTCTCTCTTATACACTTCCATGCATGCACAAACTTGCTTGTGGTTCAATTTTAACCTTATGCTGTTCTGCAATGACTCAAGTTTTTCTCCCTTCATAATTTATTTGGTTGTGACTTTTTCCCTTCTCATCCATTGTTGTATGTAGGTTTTTTGTGTAGGGCTTTGGTGCTTGGATGAATATTGGTATTACAGTTTGTTCACTTTATTCATGCTGTTTATGTTTGAATCAACGATGGCAAAAAGTAGGTTGAAAACTCTAAGCGAGCTAAGGCGTGTTAGAGTAGACGGCCAGACCCTAATGGTCCATCGCTGTGGGAAGTATGTTATTCCAATTTCTTTATTTAGCTTTTATAATTGCTTATAGATCTATGGAATTATTTAGTCTATTACAATTTTAGGTGGGTGAAGCTCTCTGGGACTGATCTTTTGCCTGGCGATGTTGTTTCCATTGGGCGCTCCTCTGGCCAGAATGGAGAAGATAAGTCAGTGCCAGCAGATATGCTTTTATTAGCTGGAAGTGCCATTGTAAATGAAGCTATTCTCACCGGTGAATCTACTCCGCAATGGAAGGTTGTTCTCCTATATGTTATTCCTATTTAATTGCTGTTTGTAGAAAAATTGATGAAGTTATAGTTGTATGACATATTTGACATGTGAGTCAAAGCTTTTTAGGTTCAGGAATAAATTCTTGATTGCTGAAGTCAAGTATCCATGTAGCCAACTCTTGAATTGGGACAGGGTGTAACATAGTTGAGGTTTCTGTTTTGTTAAGAAAATTTTATTGAGAAAGCGAGTACTATGTACACAATAAGTTCCTAGGTCTAATTATTTTCTCAGGTTTCTATCATGGGTAGAGGCATTGAGGAGAAGCTGTCTGCTAAACGAGATAAAAGCCATGTTTTATTTGGTGGGACTAAAATATTGCAGCATACTCCAGATAAGGTTGATTATGCAATTATTGCTTATTGGATTTTTCTACCTATTCTATTTTTTTAGTTGTGAACTTCTGATTATGTTGTTCTAATGCGCTTTCCATGTTCATCCTTGATTTAGACCTTTCCAGTGAAAACACCTGATGGTGGCTGTCTGGCTGTTGTTCTACGGACTGGATTTGAGACAAGCCAGGGGAAACTGATGAGGACAATTTTATTTTCCACTGAGAGGGTGAGTCGTACTTCCTAGTTTAGTGATTGGTGAAACTTTGTTGATTTTCCAGTTTTTTCCTTCAACAATGTCTCCTTTCAATTTTGTTCGTTGAAGGTCACTGCCAACAGCTGGGAAAGCGGGCTGTTTATTCTATTTTTAGTTGTATTTGCAGTTATCGCTGCTGGTTATGTACTTAAAAAGGTAAATTAATGATCCTTATCAAGCCAGTATCAAAATCTTACATGATTTGCTTCTCTGAGTTATGGTATTTTTGATGTAGGGACTAGAAGACCCCTCAAGGAGCAAATACAAGCTTTTCCTAAGTTGTTCGTTAATTATAACTTCTGTGATCCCACCTGAGCTGCCCATGGAATTATCTATAGCAGTAAATACATCTCTCATTGCATTGGCAAGGCGTGGAATATTTTGTACAGAACCTTTTCGGATTCCTTTTGCTGGGAAAGTAAGTTGACTTACCTAGAACTCGGTGTTTATGGATGCACAGGTTTCTTTGAATCATTTAATGGGTGGCTTACCTAGAATTCTGTCTGTGTCTATGGATGTACAGATTTTCTTTGAATCATCCAATAAATGGTTTTTCATTGGCTGATATGCATTGCGACTTATCTATTTTTTGTTTCTTTGGTTTGAATTGCTGTTTCTTTTGCCTTTTCAAAAATTATAACAGTTTAGCAGTAATATAATGAGAAAGGCAATGATCTCATGTCATTTTTAGTCAAAATTAAGCAATTAATACATGAACTTGGAGTGCTTGTGTTGTATCTTTATAGTGTCTTACAAGTTACAATCAATATTTTTTTTACTTTCCTGCAGGTTGACATATGTTGTTTTGATAAAACTGGAACACTTACATCAGATGACATGGTATGTCTTATGAGATAACTTAATTGATGGTCATATTTGCTTGATTTACATTAGTCAATGGATTGTTTCTTTTTGTTTCTTTTCAGGAGTTCTGTGGAGTTGTTGGGTTGGCTGGTGAAATGGATTTAGAATCTGATATGACCAAAGTGCCTGTCCGAACTGTAGAAATTTTGGCTTCTTGTCATGCCTTGGTGTTTGTGGACAACAAACTGGTATATTGATTTACTGTTATCTATATACCGATTATGAAATACCTTAATTTAGATTGTGAGCCATTTTCCGGCCACCCAATCCCAAAATTACCTGATTTACAAGAAATGGACTTTTTTTTTGGGGAATTAAATGAGTGTTGAAATTGCTTTCCAATGCAAAATATTATTCTGTAGAAAGTATGGCAAAAAGTTCGAGCAGAATAAGGTTTTGGTTTTCTGTATATTATTTTAGGAGAGAAGGATTGTGCTTGGACACTTGCAATATTAAATTTCAAGAGGGTATACACTTGGCAAAAGGCTTCCATAGTCAATTCTGGCTATCAAGGCCTCTTATCCTTTTATAATGCCTGACCTAAAAAAAAAAAAAAATTGTAGATGCCATTGATGCATACAAAGCAGTATGCATGGTGAGGCCCGAGTTCCTGTTTGTTGGGCGGCCAGCAAAGGTTGATCCTTCAGGTGCTTGCTGGGCCTTCATGCTTGTGCCTTTGGGTCATGGCTCTGAGGCATATGTTTTAGGTGTCAGATAGTCAGATAGATATATTCAATATAGGAGTCTATACTGATATTTTAAAGTTTGGGCTTGGTTGAGTATCAATATATACAGCCTTGTTTGTGCATTATGAGGGAAACTATGTCTGTGGTTTGAACCTATTGGTCCAAGTTATGGTGAAGCAAACCTTATTTTGCGTTAAGTCTCATTGTCAATACATGGCTACACTCTATATTGGTTGGACTTGGTACAATGAGATGCTCTTGCGTCTTTATAATTATATGTACTATGATGTGTAAGCAATGTAACAAGATAAAGCACATACATTCTTATCTTGGTCTCCTGGGAAGTCCAGCAAGGTTGTTCTACAGAGTGATTGGAAGCTCTCTCCCTCCCAATCCCCAGTCCACTTCTTAGAAATTAGTGAGTTGTGAGGGCTTGGTCTTTTGACTCCATATTTTCTAAAGAAGAAATCTTGCATGAACCTAGTACCATTGCGGATTACAGACTCATCAATTATAAAATGCCACATAGACTGGTTTAACAAAAAAAAGTTCCATCATCAAAGCTGCAATTTCTTTGATAGACCAGTTGCTAGCGTCATCAAAGCTCCATCCATAGCCACCACAATTTTGCCATCATCAAAATCAAGAATCACTGTTGAAGATATATCAATCACTATCTTAAATGTATATAAACCTTAATTCTGGTTAATACCAGTTTGAGAAGGAGGAGAGAGGTTGAAATTGCAGAAAGAAAAAACAGAGGAATGTCAATAAGATTGCTGTGAAAAGAAAATGAAAGAGAATTAAATATAGCTTCAATGAGTATCTTCAAGGGCTTTATGTTGAGTTTATAATGAACTATTGTGTGCAGGTTGGTGATCCCCTTGAGAAAGCTGCACTTAAAGGAATAGACTGGAGTTACAAATCTGATGAGAAGGCCTTGCCAAAAAAGTAAGTTGTGATGTTTATTGATATCTATATAGTCTAAGTTGCTCCAAAGTGCTTTATAGATATGCAGATTTCTTTGTCATTTATTTTCATCCTGATTCTGTAAGTTTTGAATTATATTGATATTTATTTAGTTTAAATATCTCTGGATTGATTTATGGGTGTGAATATTTGCTTTCTTTATTTCTTTTTATCCTGATTCTGTGCATGAAAATCAATGTACTGTATTTGTACGAAAATAAATTGAAGGTACAGAAGAGTTTGTGACAAAAGATGAGTTCACCTGTATTTGGTTACAAAATTGGGACTTGCAGTTCAGGACAATGGTGCACAATTTAATTTTGTGGATAATAATTTCAACAGTTTCCTTAAAAACTGCTTATAAATTGTTTTGGGAAAGTACATTAGGGTTATGGAAGCACAATAACAATTTGATTTGGCTCACTTTTGATCTTTTGGCTGAATTAGCAAGTTCATTCTTATTTGTCCAGCTTCTCATCTGATTTCATACTGATTGCTTATTTTGTGTGCACATGTTTGTATATAAACACACATTGCGTTTTCCTTTGCTGTTTGCTATGGTCATCTCATTTTTAGATCTTCTTAGTTTGCCAATAATATTGGAGTACAGTGTGGTTATTTTTGTCATTTTGTATTAATGGCAGGGGAGGTGGCAATGCTGTGCAGATTGTTCAGAGACATCACTTCGCCTCTCATTTGAAACGGATGGCAGTTGTTGTTCGCATACAGGAAGATTTTTTTGCTTTTGTGAAGGTTTGAGTTCCAAATTTGCATTGAGTGAAGCATTTTGCCTATATGCATAAAGATCAATATGTTATTCTATATGCAAGATCCTGGTGTAATTAAGTATTTTGTTCAATTATTTTATTATAAAATATAAATGAATTTCATAAAATAGGGTTGATTGCACTTGCACCTGAAGTCCCCCAACTTTGCACTAATTAACAAGAATTCCCTCAACTTCAATTTGTAACACAAAAAGCACTAAGCTAATTGTAACAGAAAAGTCATCTATCCAATTTCTGTAATTCTCCTTTTGTATGACTACAACATCAGCGGCCATCCCTCTCTCTCTCTCGCTTGTAATTGTTCTTCTCTTTGATCTACACACTTCCCTTTCAATCTAATTACCGAACAAATCTACGAACCTCTCTCTTCTGTAATTGTTCTTCTCTTCGATCTACCTAGAAATGTTATATGGACAATAAAATGGACAAATCCATTCACTAAAATTAAAGAAGGATTGTGGAAATGGAGAGAAGATTGCTTTGTTTGATCTTTTCAAACATAGAAAAGAAGTTGGTGTCGGGTGAAGATAAAATTGTGTTCTTCAAGTGTGCAAAAAATGAAATTTGGGTTTTTGATTGGAGAATTCAAGGGTTAATTACATTCATGGTTATTGAATTTTGTATTACTTGCATCTAAACCACAATTTTTTTATTTTGTAATACTAAAATCACTGAACTTTATAAATTATTGCAGAAAAATCATCACTGACCAATTTTGACGAGTTATCAGCCGGAAAGTTAACATGGTAGCTAGATTTTGCCACATTACTGGATACACGGGACGTAGTGACACGCCAGAAGCCATATAGGCGCCACTTCAGATGCCATTTTTTAATTAATCGGTTTGATTTTTAACCCATTTGAAAATATGATGTGGCACCTATCTAACATCTAGCATGTCACTACGTCCCGTGTGTCAAGTGATGTGGCAAAATCTAGCTACCATGTTAGCTTTCCAGCTATCAACTAATCAAAATTGGTTGGCGATGATTTTTTGCAATAATTTACAGAGTTAAGTGATTTTAGTGTTACAAAATAAAAAATTGTGATTTATGTGCAAGTAATACAAAATTCAGTGACCGTGGGTGTGTAATTAATCCGAGAATTCAATGACTTGTACACATAAATAAATTATCCTCAGGATCTGATGGGGAGTTGGTAGAGGATTTTTAGTACTTGAGGTAAGTTATATGCCATTTTCTTTTTCTCCAAGACCTCTCTGCTTCTCCTAAGCCATCCTCCACTGGTCTCTTTCTCTATATTTCTTTCCTTCTTTTTTTTTTTTAATATTATTTCTTCTTGATTCTGTGAAGAAAAATTGTTGGAGATTGTGTGAAAAGGAAGTTGCTGGACATTGAAGTGAGTGTTTGTGTGAAGGAAGGAATTGTTGGAGAGAAAAAAGAAAGGAAAATATTGGAGAGAGAAAGTGGGTGGTTGGTATAGGAAAGATGGGGGTGGGAGAGAGGGAAGAGAGGCAGAGAGAGAAAAAATGCTGGAATGACTTGAAGGTCATACTAATTAGGGTGTGACGGATATTGGACGCAGAGACTTTTCTGTTATATTTAGATTAGTTTAGTAGTATTGTGTTACAAATTGAAGTTGAAAGATTTTCATGTGAATAGTGCTATAGTTTGTTGACCTTGATTTTAATTACCTTCCATAAAATGTCATGGAGTTCATTTGGAATTCCATTGTTATCACTCACAGAACCCAATAAAAAATTCATTCAGAATTCTTTGGATTCAATTTTAATGAAATGCAATATCCTTAGTATGTTTTATTAAACTGATATAATTCAAGAAGAAATTTACACAAGTTAAAACACATAATTAATTAGGTGTAAATGCCTAATGCTGAAACCTAAATATTACTTTTCAAATTCCAATATTTTGTTGATGTATTCAGCAGTTTAGAATAAGGTTATGTTACATTTATTTCATTATTTGTTCCAATACAAATTTCATTTAAATTCATGAATTTTAGATATTAAAATATAAAGTAACCATCATTTTCAAAAGCAAGCCCAAGGCTCAAGTCATGGGGGCCAATGGCTCTAGAGCCTTTGCTGGAGAAAGATAACTGATGGTTGTGTCATAGCTAAGGGACATGCCTTCTTGCAAGCACAAGCCACTGGAAAAGTGTGCCTCATGAACTGACACCAGCAGTTTATCAGCAGTCTTTGAAATGTTATCTCCTTTTACAGATGATATCTTGAGGATGAGCTAATATGATAATTATTTCTTACAAATTTCTATTTTAAAAGGGGAAGTATTGGAGGTTGACCTTGCAAGAGAGGGGTAGTGGGAGTGTTGTGGATCTGGATGATTGTTAATATCTGGACAACACCTTTTGCACTTCACAAGCAGAACCTCTCAGAATAAGCAGCAGTTGAAATGCTATGGGCCTTTGAAAGATTCTTTCATTTGTTGCATGGATAATGATAATTACATAATATCCTCATCATGAATGATGTGTTTTTACTGTTTGAAATGATGGTAACCTGAAGAATTAATACATTGCAGCATATGCTTCGCTATTACTTCACAAATTTCTCATTTTCTTTCTCTTTTTAAATTCTTGTGTTTTCAGGGGGCACCAGAAACTATCCAGGATAGGCTCACAGATTTGCCACAATCCTATGTAGATACCTATAAGAAATATACACGCCAAGGATCTCGTGTTCTGGCCCTTGCATACAAGTCCCTTCCAGACATGACAGTAAGTTCCCAAGATCTTGCCATCTTGTTACCCATCTTTGATGTAGGGCAGGGAGCAAGGTTTGTATTCTTATGTTTCCTTGTTGCCTAGAATGGATCAAAAATTAGGTAATGATTTGAAAAAGAAAAAAATGGTGAAGGGGCTGTTTTACGGTATAAATAAAGAGAAAAGATAAAGTTCTAAGAATCACTCACAGAACTCCTTACTCCTTTGGAATCATACCTAAGGTTACTATAAGAATTACACCGTTGGGGAGAATAATATCACCTAGCTAAATTCAACAATTGCTGAAAATTTTATTACTGGACTGGAAATCTGAATTGAAAAACTTACAAGCATAAATATCTGGACACTAGTTAATCCTAACCTGTAAGACAACTCATGCTAATCCTGAAAGTAAAGAAAAACTTAAAGGGAAATGACATTTTCCAAAGATAATAAGGACTCAAATAAGACTTTCATATAAAAATAAAGGCTTGAAAATTACAAAAATACCCCTTAACCTAGAATATGAACCAGCACACAATTGATTTTCCCTGAGTTCTTTGCTGTCCGCATTGATCTTACTTTTAAAAATAAGGATTTTTATGGGGTTTAGGTTGCAATTATGTTTTTAAATGCATTTAACCTTGTCTCTCCTCCCTGCATGTTGTCTTGTATTTTATCCTAATCAAGTGCCTTTGCTTAGATTGAAGATGTAAATATTCCTATTATGAATTTTGTGTTTCAAATATAATTCCACTTCTCAAGCTCTTAAGCCTCAGTCTCGTTGGAAGTTAGTGGAGGAGCTTGGCTTTAAGCTAGACTCTTGGGTATTTGAAGCGAGGGTTATATATATATATATATATATATGTATATATATATATATATATATATATATAATTATCAGAATGCATATAAAATTGTTTTTGAGTATTCTTATGTAGGTATATCTCATCTTTATTTTGGATGAAGGTTAGTGAGGCTAGAAGCTTGGAAAGAGATGTAGTGGAGAGTGGCCTTACTTTTGCTGGTTTTGCGGTAAGGAAATGGTGCTTACAGTCCTCTTCCCTCCTTCCCATACAACACCATCCCCACTTCCCCCAGCACAAAAAAAAAAAAAAAAAGCTTCTAGTATATTTGTTTGGTCTCATACAGTTTGCTTTTTATGAGATACCTTATCATTATTCTCACTAATTTCTCATAATATGATCTCAGGTATTTAATTGTCCTATAAGAGCAGATTCAGCTACTGTTTTATCTGAATTGAAGAACTCATCCCATGATTTGGTAAGCAACAAGTTGTCTTGCAACAAGGTGTCTATTTGCTGTTTTTCTGACTTCCATTTTATTTATTTATTTATTAAAAAATCTAGAAATTGGGTGCACTGTGGATGTGTAACAGTGTAAAACCTAAGGTATCCTTTCGATTGGCAAGGACTTCAATTAAGCAGCTACATATTTGATATGTTAGTCTAACTAAATCCACAAATTCTCAATCTAACTAAATCCACAAATTCTCCTTGATTGTGTGGATATTGAATGTTGAAAAAATATTTGGGTATGAATTTGATGTAAGGTGGTATAATTTCAGATACACCCTTCAAGTATTCTTTTTCTCCTTCCTCAGTTTGTAGAAGTCCAACATCTTAATATATGCAGTTTGATTCTATTTAATATCTTTTGATATTAAATTATAAATAAGCACAGCTTAGTAAAATTTGAAGTACATTATATATGAGAGTTGAAGAGAAAGTAGCGGTTAAGTTAGCAAAGCTTGCTTTACTCTTTCGCCAAAGTTTTCTAAGTTTTAAACATGAATATTTTAACCACTTCTGCAACAAGCGAGTTGGTGGCATAACATAATGTTAGGCCAACAATTATGAATATCAACAGTCTTGAAATTTTCCCTATGATATTGCTGGAGAGGTACTATAGCTTGAACCTTTGATCTTCTGGTAGTCTGTTCCAGATGCGTGTAATTTATCAGTGTATAGGAACATTGAATAAATACATAAAAAATATTGAATTACTATCCATTTATGGATGCATATTTGGTTTCTTGACATGAAATATCCAATTTGACCATTGTATTTAATGGATTTGTGGAATTCAAATCTGTTTGCTTATATATCTTTTTCCTTAATTTTTTATGATGTTCGGTGCATTAATTCAAGCTAGCTGTGCTAACTTGTCATGTGTAGCTGCTCATCAAGTGATTGAGCCTGTTTTTCTGGAACCATAGTTTCACTCCTATTTTTTTCCTCCTTCCCAACGTTTGGGCATATAGTTGGTCATTCTAGTCCGTCCAAATGGTTATTCTAATTTCTGCCTATAGGATGCCAGTTGTCTGCTTTTCCCTGCTCTCTCATTTAATTTTCTATTATTTCTTGTTGTTTCTAGTATGAAACTTTGCTAAGTATTCAAATCCTGGAACAGTTTACTGTCTATATGTAGAAAAGTAGCAGTGCCCCTGTTTGCAACTGGAAAATGAAGACATAGTTGGTATGAACAACTGTTAATCTGCTTTTGGCCTCTTGTTATGTCTACATTATTCACAGTGATTTGGAGTACTTTATACTTCGATGGAAAGGAATGTCCAGGTTTTGAAGGTTCATATTTTTGTCTTTTAATCTGGCATACTCTGCTTTAGGGGGCTTTTGGAGGAATATCTCTTGCTATTTTCATTATGGTTGGAGAATTCTTTTTCTAATTTTGTTTTTGATCGCCCGTCCCCCCCCACAACCCCTTTTTCTGTTTTTTTCCCCCCTTCTCATGAGGATACTTTATTCCTAAGTTGTGGCTTATATTCCATGTGTGTGTATGTCCGAAATTTCTTTTTGCTAATAACTTAATTGGGAATAATCTTTAAAAGCATTCTCTATCAGGTTATGATCACCGGTGACCAGGCTTTGACAGCATGCCATGTTGCCAGCCAAGTGCATATCATAACAAAACCAGCATTAATTCTTAGTCCAATAAAACATACTGAAGAATACAAGTGGATATCACCTGATGAAACAGAGATAATCAGTTACAGGTAAACTACCTTCTTTTTTCTTTTCTATTATGTATCGATTTTTTGCAACTATTATAATTTAAAATTCTTATTATGACTTTGCTGTCTAAAATCATGTTTGTTAGTGTATTTTTTACTATAGAGTTAAATACAAATAAATTACTTGGAAAGGAAAATTTTGCCGTTAATCTGTATCAGCTGTTTTTGTATTCATCCATGAGGTGATTTTCCTCTTCTACTTATTCTTTTAGTGCTTGTGTGGGCGCTTTATGTATTTGTTGCACTATGAGTGTGTTATAACCTTCATTATGAAGGTGTCCCAGAATTGAAGTGTGACATTTCCAAAAGTTAACCAACATTTGGGAAGTTATTCTCAATGTTTTATAGCTTCTAAAGCTAAAGCAATGCTGAATGCTTTTTTACGATTGTATGTTTCTTCAGTATGTCATTCTGACTTTTTAGACAAAACGCAATCAATTTTCAGTGACGAAGTAGTTGCTGCATTGTCTGAGACACATGACCTCTGTATTGCGGGTGACTGCATTGAGATGTTGCAACAGAGTTCTGCTGTTCTTCGAGTCATTCCTCATGTCAAGGTTCTAAATAATAAAATTTATCTGAGTATTTGATGGAAAAGACTACTTGATGATCTGTATCTCCAATTTTCGTTTCAGGTCTTTGCTAGAGTTGCTCCTGAGCAAAAAGAGCTAATCATGACCACTTTTAAAATGGTGGGAAGGATGACGTTGATGTGTGGGGATGGAACCAATGATGTTGGGGCTTTGAAGCAGGTAGATACATTATACATATACATGCACAATGCTACATATAATAATGAAGATTTTCTTCCCCCCATTATGCTTGTGATGAATGTTAACAAGTCAGAAGCTAGCATGTTAAACACATTTTCATGGAAAAAAAATAAGCATCTAACACATTTTTTCAGGCCCATGTAGGAGTTGCACTACTGAATGCAGTGCCTCCTGCACAAAGTGGTAATTCTTCTGCAGAAACATCTAAAGATGGAAATACTAAGTCTGCTAAGTCCAAAAAATCAAGGCCTACTTCAGAAGCAGCAGGTAGAACTAGTAATCTAAATGGAGAAGGCTCTTCAAAAGGCAAGGTTGTTGCAAAACTAGATTCCAATAATCATTCAACAGGTAACCGCCATCTGACAGCTGCAGAAATGCAGCGACAAAAGCTCAAGAAACTAATGGATGAGATGAATGAGGAGGGCGATGGTCGCTCAGCTCCTATTGTGAAGCTTGGGGATGCTTCGATGGCATCACCTTTTACAGCAAAACATGCATCAGTTGCCCCTACAACTGACATAATTCGTCAGGGTCGGAGTACCCTTGTGACTACTCTCCAAATGTTTAAAATCCTTGGCCTTAACTGCCTTGCTACAGCATATGTGTTGAGTGTCATGTACTTGGATGGTGTCAAGCTTGGCGATATCCAGGCCACAATCAGTGGTGTCTTTACTGCAGCATTTTTTCTGTTTATCTCACATGCACGCCCCCTTCCTACCCTTTTAGCTGAACGTCCACACCCCAATATTTTCTGCTCCTATGTGTTCCTTTCGCTTATGGGGCAGTTTGCTATCCACCTGTTCTTCTTGATATCTTCTGTAAAGGAAGCTGAAAAGTATATGCCAGATGAATGCATTGAGCCAGACTCTGATTTTCATCCAAATCTGGTGAACACAGTTTCATACATGGTGAGCATGATGCTCCAGGTGGCTACATTTGCTGTGAACTATATGGGTCATCCTTTCAACCAGAGCATCACAGAAAATAAACCATTTCAGTATGCCCTTTTGGCTGCTGTTGGTTTCTTCACTGTCATCACTTCGGATTTATTTAGGGACTTGAATGATTGGTTAAAGTTGGTGCCTTTACCTCCAGGATTAAGGAATAAGCTTTTGATTTGGGCCATTCTTATGTTTATAGTATGTTATACGTGGGAGAGACTATTGAGATGGGCTTTCCCAGGTAAGATTCCGGCATGGAGAAAACGACAACAGATTGCTGAAGCTAATTTCGAAAAGAAGAAACATGTCTGACCATCATTCATAGGATCAGTTAGACCGGTAGCAGAGAAGTCCCTGAAGCATTCGAACAATATAGCTGAGTCAATTGAATCTGTAACGTTTATATCTCATTAATTTTGCTTACGTGGGAATTGTTGTCTTACAGTCACTCACAAGAGTATTTTTCACATGGTTGCCTTACTGGAAATTGTGGCACAAGATTTTGTTGAACAGGTGCATGAAACTATTGGTTGAACATGAAATATAGTTTTAAGAATCCTTTTGTAAGTTAGTCGGTGCTCTACTACTTATCATCCTTGTCTCAGTTATTATTATTATTTTAGTATGTTAGAAAGGGGACACCTTTTCTATCACTAACATGCGTGATTAATGGGATCATTTTTCCTGAACGTTCAGATTCTTCCGAACATATGTTTTCTGTAAATTTTTCAAGTAGTCGTAAAACTTCAATTTGTATAAATTAGCCACAATGTAATGATGTTTTTGAGCATCAATAGGGGGCTAGGCGGAAGCAAAGGCCGAAGGAAGACCTTGCTCTGATTTCTTCTTTGCTGTAGCCAGTTTGCTTATGCTATGAATTCAATCGTGATGTGCGACATGCCATTTCTTATTTAATACTGTATTATGCTAGCTCACCTCTTGCTCGTCAGTATAAGATATCCACAGTAAGGGCTATTCCCATTTCAAGGGGGGCAGCAAATACAATCTTTCTGTTGAATTTTATCCCGACTATTTTTTTTGGTAACGAAGGAAATACTTTACGAAGGCCAGAATAGTGGAGGTCTTTACTCTCTCCCCTCAACGCAGCAGTCCTCTTCCGCCACTCTTCTTTATATGGCACGCTCGTAGTGGATGTTGATGGTAATTAGACTTTATATAAAAAAAAAAAAGTCGATTCTCTAAGTGGCAGAGGTATGCTCTAGAATTAAGGGGGTAAATTTATTTTTTTGGGTAGATTTCTGAATTAAGGGGCAAATATTAAAAATTGTATAAATTTGTATACTATCACATGTATTTTAAAAAATTAAAGGAGTGGATTCTCTTAAATGTACAAATCCAGAAGGGAATAGCATTGTAGTGGATGTTGATGGTAGCAAATGATTTTTTTATTAAGGTTCTTGATAGCCAAATTAGTGCCCCGGAGATGCAAGATAAAAGTCAAAATACAGACTATTTGAATTGAACTGATGAGGTGAACTGAGTCTATCATATTATCTAATATAATAATACAATAATATATATGTAAGAGGTATTTACACCAGTAAATGAAAATAAAATAAATAAATATATATATCTGTGTAGTTGAATTAGTCTCCAGATGATGTGGTTGATTCAATCTAGCTAAAAATTTCTCTTGAACTCACTTATAGATTTGCTTTTAAAATCAATGGAAGCGAGATTCGGTTACCAACAGACAATTACAGAATCAGTACAATCTTAAAATTTGGGATAATTATCCTATGGATCACGAAATGGTGGATATAGAACAACAATTGGCGGAGGAGTTGGCTGGACTCGATTGTTTGGGGTCCCGGGGCGGAGAATGATACAATTTTAAGGCAATGGAGAATACTTTAGCGAAAAATTTTTAAATGCATTCAATTTATTATGTCATTTATAAATTTTTAATTATAAAATAATATATATATTTACTGTGTTTACCCCAACCAACAAAAATAAAATAATAAATATATATTATTAGATAAATAGATTAATATATAAATAATACTGAATTTACCTAAAAATTTATCATACTTCGCTAGTATATAGCATCCTGGTCGTCGGATAAACATTAAAGAATTGGAGGATAGAAGACCTCTTTTTCGCTTTAATCATAGTTTTGATATGAACAAAGTGTACGATGGAAGGTCCTGGTCTTTTAATAATAACAGGGTCTTTTAAACGTTTGTTTTGTCTCTGACTAAATTTGTAAATTAATTAATCTAAATTTGAGCCGAGTATTAAAAATATTTCATATTCTGTATTTAAATTCGAAAACATCTGATTAGTTAAAAAAAAAAAAATTTTACCATTTGATCTTGAAAGTAATTTTTTAATAATCTTTTAAAAGAATTAAAATTTTCTGTATTTATATGTAACTTTTGCCAAAAATTTTCCTTTTTTGCGCTATGAATTCAATATTTTTTTTTTATAAAAAAAAACATATATTCTTAGTCTAGATATTAATAAGCTAAAATTAATTCTGTTTGTATTGGATAGTATTTTAAAAGCAGTAAAATATTTCTATACAAATTTTAAGATAGATGCATATACAAGGCTCCAATATAAGACATTTGATTAAAATAAAAAAGTTCTATGTCAACTCACCCACGTCATCTTGAATTATTTGAGATTAACACGGTTATAAAATAAAGTTCATATAAACCAATGAATTTGGTATGACCTTGTTAATTTCTTCATATTCCAGAAGCAAGAGAGTTAATATATGTTTTATCTCCTCATCAATATATATATATAGAAATTATTTTTTCTTGTAGAAGTGAGTTATGACAGCAGAATGACTATATCCGGTTGTACATATATTTAATTCCACTTGGTGTAATTAAGAAGTAAAAATAAAATAAAAAAGGAGCTTTATTTACCCAAGACCATAAGACTAAACTGTAGATAGTCAAGTTTCTTTACAGATCGATTGACTTGAATTCAAACCATAAACAGTGATTATTAAATGGTCTTAAGTCATTGACGACATACTTTTAGGAAATAAATTAGCCTTTCATTCCTCAAGCTAAGCATTATTGATATTATTCAATTGCTCCAAATTTAATCCATTTATTTTTTTTTCTGGGTCCTCACTCAATTAAATATATTTAAACACAAGCATATTTGATGGTTCGGAATTATTGCTAATACTGATTAATATATTTCACATTGTATAATATACTGTTTATAATGGCTTGGTTAACATTGCTCTCTTGAGCTAGCTTTTGAAAAAAACTAAGTCTAAGTTTCATTTATCTACCAAATTTTATATGATATTAAAGCCAAATTATGTTGGAGTACTTGTAATTAGTCTGCAAGTACTGCAGTGTGCTACTTTTCGCTCCAAGTGATTCAAATTGTATTGTACCCCAACAATAGCCCGGGTGAGATAGAGAGTGTTAGATTATCCTATATTACTAGGCTAACTTAGGAATGACAATAGAGTGTGTTCAAGGCTGATTTTTCGATTCCCGATCCCAAAACTCTTACCCCATTCTCGACAGGAAAATTTTTTTAGTCTCTGTCCCTGCATCCAACAGGGACAGGGATCCCCAATTCTGATCTGATTCTCAATTTTTATTTTTTTCAATATTTAAAATTATTTTAATTAATTAGTTAATTATATAATTTTTTGTATAAAAAATATTTTTTTACTTTAAACAAATGTTATATTTTTAAATTTATTATTTGTGTTAAAATATATAAATATAAATAAAATTTTTGAGGCGGGGGATGTATACCGTCCCTACTCCATCCCTAATACAAAAAATTTTAAGATCGGGGTGGGGTCGGGATGGGACATAGAATAGAAAAAAAAATCCATCCCGTTCAGAGAGGGATTGAGACGAGGCACCCCGGATCGGAGAAAAATTATTATCCCTAAGGCTAGCTATAATCCACTTCTTGGAATAGAATCTCCTCTCTTAAACGACCTTTTAGAAAAATTTAGATTTACGTCTCATTCATCTACTGAATTTTGCAATTATATAGTTAAAGTTGTAAGAAAACCAATTATAAGAAAATAGAGTAGGAGAATTGTTAATTCAATATTCAAATATAGTAGAAAATAGAAAACTAATCTGAGGCCTGTGTAGCACACAGTTTCCTTAAGACAAATTCGCCTCCTACACGAGTGTTTAGGATAACCGGCGTTTGTCTCCCAAGATACAACAGATTCCAAGTAGTTGTTGAACACGCAACACCTACTTACAGCGAACTTTGCTTTGCCACAGCCTCTATCACTTGAGAAGAAGAAGGAGAAGAAAGAAAGAAACAATCAAAGTATGCTCTTGTTTGAACAACTTTAAAATTTAAGCCTAAACCACCTATTTATACTAGATGGAGGAGACAATGGATTAATTGTGATTAATTTCCTTTAAAGGCTGTCACTAATGCCTTTGTAACTCTCAAATAATGGTGAAATTAATCTTTGAAATATCAGAAATTGACATTCCAAAAGACATGAAGCTCAAAGGTTCATTCTAGAACAGAATTCACACAGGCGTGTGGATCCACACGACCGTGTGGATCTGCCTCATACTCTTGCAGGCACAAACAACAAGACTGTATGGATCCACACGGGCGTGTCAGTGGCCTAGCCGTGTGGATCCACACGGGAGTGTCGAATCCACACGACCGTGTGGATCCATACGGGCGTGGCAGAATGTCAACCGTGTGGATCAACACGGGAGTGTTGCCAAATTTCCAGAAATAAAAAAAAAATAAATTGAAAAATTTGGGCTTGTTTAGGACCACGAGATTTTGGGCCAACATTCGTGTACGCAGGTTGCGCACCCACGCATTGGGCCATCCCGGCCCATGGATTTGCACCCCCCTGCGCCTGAGCACGCGAGAGAGAGCCTTCCATTCTACTTTTCTTACCCATGTAAGAAAGCATTTCTATATATAAACACAAGTCCAACTTCAATTCTTAGTGATGTGGGACAAATTCCCACTCACTTTTCACCTTTAAATCTCCTTATCATGGAACTTACTTTGAGTTTCAATTTCTATTCACACATTTTCCATTTTGAGCATATGAATACATTAATTCATAGTTCTCATGTCAAGGAACATATATCCGGGTCTTTTTTCCAAAACCGAGTTGTGGGACCCACCCGAATAATTCTCTTAAAATGGTTCATAATCACAATTTTTCCAACATTTATCAAATTCGGTCAATTGATAATTAGGCATATTTGTTTACAAAAACACTCCTTACAACAACATTTGAGAAGTTAGTGAACAAAATTGGTATGCGTTGACTAAGAGATTTTTGTTAATTAAAATTCATGTTTTTATGAGGGAGAGATTTTAATGCACTTTGCTCTTTTTCCCATAGCCTATGTTTTGTTTAATTAGGTTTTTCTAATAAGGTTTTTAATGAGGCAGTATTACATTGCAAGATTCTATATGAATAATGTATTCTTTTTTCTCCAGTAAAGTTTTTTCCCACATAGTTTTTCTTAGTAAGATTTTAATAAGATATATTCTGTGTAATAGACATTCAAGGGGGAATATTATGATAAGATTGAAGTAGTTGAGTAATGTTGGATGCCTATCATTATCTCTATATATAAATTCTTTATGTAAATAGAACTTCATTTCTGTAATATTTCTATACTTATAAATAAGTATTATAATCAATAAAAATTGATTACTTTTTTTTTTTCTGTTCTCTCATATTCTATTTTTTTCTTCATTTATTATTTTTTATTTTATAACAAATACTAATTTTTAGGACGCATAATTAAACAGGATCACTATTGAAATATGTGGACCAATGTCCAGCCTCGTCAGGTACGTGGGACAGTGGACTGGAACGCAAAATGAGATGCGATCCGCTCCGCGGAGAAAATGCTAGGGGTGCAATTCTTATAGTAAAGTAATATTTGTTTTGTATGCTGATATATCTATAATATAATAAAAATTAATATAAATATCATACAATAAATTAACTATATTTTAAATTTAAATATAAATATAATCTACTTAATAAATGGATCAATAATATATTTAAATAATTAATTTATAAATTAAATTAAATTAGTATAATATTATCTAATTAATATATATTATAGCATGTTGGTTAAATATATCAATTAAATGAGGTATGCAATATTTAATACGATAAATCAATAAATAAAATAAATTAGTATAACATAATCTCAATAATATGTATATGATTAAAATGTGTTGAATTAAAATGTATTAAACCAACATGACAAAAATTATTGATGAGTTAAATGCACTTTTTATATTACCAAGTTAACTTGCAATACGATATAATAATTTTTTTATTTTTATTTAATTGGTACGATTATAATATAAATAGTAAAAATTTTAATTATAATCTGTAAATTTTATATTGAATTTATATTGTGGTATATAGTATGGTATTCATTAATGTGATCTCCTAAAAATGTCACCGAAAGATGCATGTTAATGACATAAACCCTTCAGCATTTAATAGGAACTCCTGCAGCAGTTGACTGGAAGGTGCTAATTTCCACGTCATTATCACTTTATCAGTATCATATAAATGATAAAAAGTAAATAAAAGTAATTCTAAAGTTGCCTCCACTCCAGGATCTGACTGACATTCTTCCAGGTGGACCACCAATTTTACAAACTCACCTCATTCTTTGGATAATTAACGATACCGCCACTCATAACCGTCCAACGCCTCCCGTGGTTTTCCTTTTCCCTTTTTGGCTTCATAAAAACCCCACACACACACACACACACACACACACACACACACATATATATATATATATATATTATTTCTTTTTCAGTTCCGTATTTTTTTTCTTTTGAATATTCTTTTAATTATTACTGAAGAATTTTATTTGCCATTTAAAAATTATACATATTTTTTTGTTCTTGGTTTATGCAGTTTTTGATTTCTTTTCAATATTTTTCTTGTACTTTTCTTTATTAAATCCTTATACTATATTTTTTTAATAATTGAGTATTTTTTGATAATTTTTATAAAAAAAAAGCAATAAAATTATTTTTTTGGTTCATCCAAATTAAATGTGATATAAATTGAAGTGTATGATTGAACTGTGCATACAATATAACTAACAGTAATCTATTAATTACACATTTCAATTCATATCATAATTAATCCAAGTTAAATAAAAAAGGCTATCTTATTTTAGATGTTAATATAATTTTGAATATATATATATATATATATATTAAAAATAGACTCAAATATTATTGATGCAGTAATAATGTAAATGTTTGAATCATTTATTAAAATAAAAGTACAAAAACACATCAAGAAAAATAAAAAACTAAATAAACCAAAATAATAGACTGTGCCGTGTTATTATCTATTATCTCTCTTTCTTAACATATGTAAGACTTTCAACTCTTGGATATTGGCATCCAGATATAAGTTAATTGTTAGTATGTTGGAGGAAAATAGTCAAAAGGTTATGAAAAGGATTGCAATATTAAGATCATTTGTTGATTCATGGTGTGCAAATGTGGGTCCACTTATAATGCAGATATTACAAGACAACAACAAGAGATCTCAATTTTGCCAACTTACATGGAATGGAGCTGCTAGTTTTGAAGTGACTGAGGGGGTTTATTGTCACATAGTGGAAATACGGAAGCAAACATGTTCTCGTAGGTCTTTGCAATTGAAAGGCATTCCTTGTCCTCATGCCATCTATGCCATGTACCACAGAATCTTGAACCTAGAAGATTTTATTGATAAATGTTATAGAAATGAGATGTACTTAAGGGCATACAACCATTTTATGTAGCTTGTATCCAATATGAAAATGTAGCGAGCAAGAGATCATCCTTCAATTGAACCATCTCCAGTTGAGACAATGCTAGGAAGACCCAAAAAAAATAGGAGAAAGGATAAGGATGAGCCTAAGAAGTATGACAAACTATCTAGGGGTGGCTTAAAGCTATTCCATTTGTAAAGAGACAGGCCATATGAAAATTAGCTACCGTAACAAGGTAAATACATTCAACTACATGTTTATTGCATATGTGTGTTTTTTTATTGCTACTAATATCATGTTAGTTTATGTTAGCAAAATGAGGTTGCTTCTTCACATGGGATTGAGATTCCAAGAGAGAACAATGATGTTGGTTCATCATAGCCAAGAGAGAGCAATGAATGGCACATTCCATTATCTAATCCAATCCCATAGCAGCCAACAGTAGACATATTTGATTCAACTGAAGTAACTATAATGGTTAAGAAGGGTACTACTAATATAAAATCTCATTATCTCAACTCAACCACTAAGGAGAAGTCCTAGGAAAGCATCATCTTCACTACCACCAATGAGAAGCCTAAGAAAGGCAATTAGTCAAGCATCAATGTCTCAACCATAACCAGTAAGGAGAAGTCCAAGAAAGGCCACTAGTCAAGTATCAATGTCTTAACCACAGCCAATAAAGAGAAGCCAAAGAAAGGCCAATGTGCAAGAATCAATGGCTCAATAATAGCTTGTGAAGATAACTCTTACAAATTCCATTGAAGGATCAAGCACAAGTAGGACATCAACAAGTGTCAGAGGTAGAGGCAGAGGTAAAAGAGGTGCTTCTTCAAGTACTTATTCTAGTGTTAAGAGATAAAAAGAGGAAAGATTTGGAGTGTTTCATTATGAACACAGTGGAATGATTATTTAAAATATGAGATTCCTCCTTAAATATGTTTATCTTTATATGCTTTATATGATGGTCCCTTGATCATCTTGTTTCCTATTGTAGTTAGGGGAAAAAATCTGCTAGGGCGATCATACCTCTAAAAGATGTCAAGAGTTCTACACTAACCAATATAAATATTGGTTTTAGACCACCAAGCTTGAAGTGGAAGGGGAAGACTGCTATGACACGTGAACAACTCATAAAGGCTAATGCTGATGTTTCATTATGAAGGAGAAGACAAGAAGAACTTAAACAAATGCAGAACTGAATTTATTTTGGACATGTGTTATTTATGCTGAACTTATTTAATTTTAAATTTTTGTTACAATTCTATACATGTGTGAATGATACAATATTTCTTAAGGTATTGATTTTCGACAATGCAATTTAATTATGAATTGTGGTAATATAATGTAGATATCTGTCTGTCATGGCTATAGTGGAAGTGTTGCAAGTAGTGTGTATAAATGTATGTTATGGCCTGAATGTGCTACAAGTTGTGTGTAGTTTAGGTGTTGAATATGATTTACAATTATGGAAGTTCTAGTTTGAAGGTTCTTATGGTCTACATTTGTTTATGATGTGGTTTTGGTTGGATATTGGATTGGGCATGCAAGTGCATATGTAACACGTATAAATTAGGGCCTAAAAGTTAGTATAGATTTATATGGCACACATGGGACATGGTGATACTTAATCGGGTTTAAAAATACATTAAAAGAATTATGATTTATAATTAAAAAAAAATAGAGGGATGAGTCTGCACAGGCGGCACACCTGTGCAAGGGTTGCATGCTCGTGCATTGGCATAATAGTTGTTTTATTTAAATGCATCGTTCCGTTTTTTATTCACTTTGCAACCTTGGTCGCACACAGAGACATCATACCTTCTCCTCTTATTTTTCCTTCTATTCTCCCACCTCCAAACATTAAGATTCCATTAAAGAGCCAAATTAAGTTAGGATTGAATAAGTTTTTGGAGATTTTGCAATATCTTAACTCGAGTTCAACAAGTAGTAATTAGTTTTTTTGGGTCTCTTTTACAGATTAAATGTTAGGGTTTAAGATTCATAGTAAGATAATACATTTCTAGGGGAGAAGACGATTTTTAATCTATCTTTGATTGCTCTATAGGCAATTATTGTGTTAGGGGTCACTACGAACAGTAGAGACACCCACCAAATTGAGGGAGGCTATCGGGACAAGTGTTTTATGCTCCGTTTGATAAGATCTATACATATAATCATTTAAATTTGTTATTTGTTCTTTTGTATGCTAAATATTGAATTAGAATGTGGTATTGCCATTGTTGAATATGCTGTTAGATTATATCTTGTGACAGGAATTGGTATAAATGTGATTAAAGCATATTATGAGGTGATAAACACTTATGTTATGGATTAAGCATGTGAAATTTACAAAGGAAAGGATTAGAATATGTTTTGGCATACACTTATAATTGGAATGGTGAATTTTCTAGGTAAAATTGCACTGGAACATGAAAATTATGAAGAACAGTATGTGGAAATAGCAAAAAGGACTAAAGAGAAAATTTTGCAAGGATCAAAATGCCTAGCATGGGTGTGATGGCTCATCACATGCATACAGGGTTGCACTCCGTGCAAGCATGATAGGTTGTCACGCATGCATAAGGTCGCGCCCAGCACAGCATGACGGCCATGACGCTGGCGCTGGGGTACACTTGCGCAACACACCACGCAGAGCACACACAACTTGGGCATGTCATAAGGACATACTCGTACAAGCCCACTGTTTCCCATAGGTTGCCCCCTATTTCATATGAAATGCTTTAGTATGTCTAGTTTTAATGAATTATTACTGTTTAACATGGAATCTCATGATAATTGAATATTAATGAGTATGAATGGATGAGATGAATTATGAAAGAATATGATCAAGTTGTATGACATAAAATTTATGTTTAACTACAATTATTGTTTAACATGGAATTTCATAATAATTGAATATTAATGAGTATTATTGGATGAGATGAATTATGAAAGAATATGATCAAGTTGTATGACATAAAATTTATGTTTAACTACAATTACATGGTATGACATTGATACATGACTTAGAAGATGTATAATACTATGAAAACATGACACAAGAGAGAATTATATGATGAATATGATATGAATGTTGTATATATGACATGAATCATGCAAATGAAAGGCATAAAAAAGGAACTAAATGCCCATTACTCGTACTAGGACTAATTATAAAATAGATAATATGTCATTCAGGGTTATCTTTGTGGTGCCATAGTTTTCCATGCATTTTGGCTCGGACGAGCACTTCTTTTCCATGTGTTATGGGTAAAGTGGTTAAAACTCTTGAGAAGTGCCTTTGACTCTCCAGTTAGTAAACATATATTTTACTCAGTCAAGTTATTGAAGCTCTTGAGAAGTGCACTTGATTTGGGATAGGTGTGTAGGTTAGCTGAAGCTCTTGAGAGCGCCCTTATTCACAACTCATATCCGGATAGTTTAAGTACTGAGTAATTGGGATGATTAAGTGATTATTAAATGCTATAGAACCATATTATAAAAGTATGTATATATATGATATGCTTTTGCACATGGTATAAATATAATATGTAGCTTCTGCACACCAGTTATGCTTTATGTCTTCTTACTATTGATGATTGACATGATCACATGACGAAGGCATGACGTGTGACTAAATGAACATGTAATTGAATGTATTGATTATGTATGCCTAGTATGATATAAATGAATGCAAGAATTTTTATGATTTTATGTACCACTAAGATTTAAGTAACTTAGCATATGGATTGTCTTGTATGCAGGTCGCAAAGTTGACTTGAAAAGAACGTTGAGCCAGTTAGAGAAGTCAGAATTTAACTCATGCATTTTAATATTTGTTTCATTTCATATGGTGTGGCTAGAGAGTTAATAAAGTATTTGCTGGATTTAATTAGTGTTTGATTGGATTGTTAATAAGGATATAATATACGGGCATGTTTTGGTCCGACGTATAACATTCAATTATTTAATTGTATGGTTTGATTCAATATACAATTAATATGATATCTTAATATGAAATAGTTTGTATGCTATGCAGGTTTAAGTATTATAAGATGGAAAATTTTTAATTGGACCTAGTGTATACAGGTTAAACAAAAGATAGTCCAGTAACATCCTTTTGTATAGTGAAATTTATTCCTACTATATAGAAGGATGTTACATCATGTGATGTGTAGGTGTATATTTAAAGCAATTTTGGAATGCATATTTGGCATATACGTTTAGAGTTGGATTTGGTATGCACCTGCATGTGGTGTGTAGTGTTAGCATGCACGTTTGGTATACATTTTTGGTTTAGAGCTTTGGAAACTCATAAAGAACAGTTTGTGATATTTCTAACATTAAACCTAACCAACCTATCAAACTAAGCTACATTTCCACCAATAGATTATCACATATTTCACATAAAAAAAAAAACAAAGGCAATTACTCTTCTTCCTTTGCTCTTCTCAACTTTCTTAGCTTTTTCATATTCTTTATTTCTCCTTAACAAGCCATTGATCACACATTTTGATTGCACACCAACCTTTGAATCAAACCACTCCAGATACTTGCATCCTCCTAACTGTAAAAACACATCTCATTTTCCTTGTACAAATGTAAGAATAACAATTTAAACACAGCTACGGTGACATTTATACAACAAAATACATACCCTATAATTGGAACAACCATAGAAATGTCTTCTAAGATTTGAATGTGCCCAAGAAACCTTCATAACTACTTTCAATTGACAATAACATACCCCTTCCACAACTTCTGGATTTGATGAATGATTCGATGTAATAATACTTGATCTCCTTGTACTCTTGAACAACATTATGAGCTAAATTGTTGTTAGAATACCCAATTACACCTTAATCGCTTGCTTGGACCTTCAATTTTCTACGAATTGCAATGTTAGGGTTTTCCAATTCGGGGGATGATAAATAGGGCATTAAAGGAGAGTTGTTTCAAATTATTTTACAGTTATAATGATAAATTATAATATTTAAAATTTTTTTCACATAATAAAACTTAGGTCACATTCCCCACCTATAATCAATTTACACTCTCTAAGCTACGTCAATATAATAAGGTAATTTATGTTTTTTTTTTTTAAACTAGAGGTGGCTAAATAGTCCAAAAATATATTTCAAGGGATGATCTGGGCCAAAAACCGGTTTGGAGGACAATCTAAGAAATTTTGACAAACTCAAGGGGCTTGTTATGGGTTTTTTCTTATTTATTTATTTATTAAAATGCAAAAAAAGAGGAAAATTTTAAAAAACCTACTTGTGGTTTCACACTTTCTCTATTGAAAGGATAATTTTTTTTTTTTAGTAAAAAAAATATTGTGCTTTCTACCGTTAGTAAATATAGGTTTTTGTTATAATAATGTTAGAAAACGTTGAGTTGTTATTGATATGCAACACTTTCATAATTTCAAGTATGTTGAGTTTATATCTATTTCATTGTACATCAACACTAGTTCAACGTGTTTTAATATTATTATTTAAAAAGAAAACTTAAGTTTGCCAATAGTATAAAACACAACCCGAAAAAAATTTCGCACTTGAAATTGTAAAAGCATAAAACCAGGATTCTTGAACTTTCCATAAAAAAGGATTTTCTCTTGCAACAAAATTTTAGTGTTGGCTATTGAAAATCTTTGCTAACGAAATTGGCACCATATTATTAGCAAGAAACTAGGGTATGCAGCTGTTTGGTTTGATTTAAAATCGAAATAAATGGAATTAAGCTGATATATAGTAAACCAAACTGAAATGTATTTTGAATTGAACCTAATTGAACTAAAATATTTCAGTTTGGTCCGATTTCATCGGTTTTGTAAATTAATTTATTAATTAATATAAATTATAATTATTATAATATTTTATCAATTATAAAAAATTTAATATCAATGATAATAACTTTATCAATTAATATAAATTAATATCAATTATTATAACTTTATAAATTACTATAAACTAAAATCAAAACTTAGTAAAAAATAATATAAATTAAAATCAATTATCATAATTTTATTAATTACTATAAAATTAATATTAATTAATACAAATAATAATAAATTGTCGTAGTCTTTTATGTTATCAACTATCATGTAATAAAACTAATTATTAAGTACTATAAAATTTATAAAAAATATATATGTATAAAAAAATTCAGTTGGTTCGATTTTATCGGTTTTTTAAAAATTTTAACTGAATTGAATCGAATAAATCGAAATTTTTATAAATAACCGAACCTAATATATTTAATCAAATAGACCAAATTCAATATAGTTATGTTCGGTTTGTGTTCGATTTTGCTCACTCTTACAAAAAAACTCTTATACTTTATCACAATAATTAGCTTATTGCGATGACAAATGTCAAACCATCTATAACATAGCAAGGGGTAAATTGCACCTATGACCTCTCAATTTTGATGCTTATTGCATTGTGGCCCTTAAACTTCAATTTAAAAAAAAAAAATTCTAAATTTAACATAAATGTAGTATTAAAATCTCATTAGCAGGTTAGAGGTAAACTTGTTCCATGAGTATGATATAATAGTTTTTTTGTTTCTCATGTTGACATGCCAACTTTTTTAATATATTGTCTGTCTATTTTCTCTCTTAAATTTAACTAATTAACCAATATTAAAAAATAAATAAAGTTTTATTTTATTTTAATAAATAAATATATTTTAACATTCTTTAATGAATTAGAGAGTTAAAAATATTTAAATATTATTAAGAAATTATAATTTCACAAATAACTTATAATAATTGTACTCAGTATTTTGAAATTCATGTTGGATATTATGTGTATGGTTGTAATTTAATTTAGACTTATTATTATATAAATCAATTTGTTATTGAAAACTATTGTTGTTGTATTTAGAATAATAACATGCTATTGTTATTTTTTTTAACGTGCCGTCCTAATATTTTTTTGTTAAATTATTTTTTTCTTTCAAAATTAGTTATCTGATTTTTTTACATATAAAATATAATTATTTAGTCCTAATAGAATAGAATTTCTAATTAATGAATTATTAATGATATTTACTAATAAATTAAAATATGAAATGAAAAAAATTAACTAATACAATCATGTTGGTTTTTTGGTAAATTTGCATGTTCTTCCCATTTCCATTTTTATATATACTAGTTTTTAATTAACGTGTTTTATATGTGATTATTAGATATTTGACTCGTCATTAATCATCATTTGGTTTATATATATATATATATTATTTTTTTATTAATTTGTTTCATCTTAATATGTTATTTTATTTATAATGAATTATAAAAGTGTATATTTATCTCAAATTCCATCAAATTACTAATTTATTTATCATTAAAAGTTATATATAAAATAAAGATAGTAAATAATTTACGGTTCTGATAATAATAAATTATTTATGATGAATTATGGTGATGAATTTATAAGTTAATTGATTATAATTTTATTGTTCATAGTTTTGAACTTGATTGTTTATTATTCTGAATTTGATTGCTCATCGTTTTGAACTTGATTGTTCGTCGCATGTTCATCACTTATAGATTCAATGTTTATATTTTTACTGTACGTTACTTGATTGTTCATTATTTATAATATATTTTTTTATTACTTATTAAGTTATTTAATTATTTGATTATTTATTAATATTTAAGTTAATTAATTTAATAAGTAATAAAATTAATAAAATAAAAGAATTTAATTATTTAATAGAAAAATATTTAAAATAATATAAAATCAAATATAAATCAAATTAAAATAATATTAATATCAAATTTATATTAAAATAAATAAGATAATATAATTCACAAATATATTAAAACTAATATTTTTTTAATCCAAAACAATAAATAAGATAAGATTAAAACACTCAATAATACTAAATAATAATATTAATTAATTTAATAAGTAATAAAAATTAATAAAATAAAATAATTTAAATATTTAATATAAATTAATGAATTATTAATACTATTTACTAATAAATTAAATTATTAAATAAAATAAATTAATCCAATTAATTAATATAATCATATTAATTTTTTGATAAATTTACCTATCTATTTTTTTTATATGTAGTATGATGATTATGATTATAATTATGATGATAAATATAATATTGATTTTTATTTAATTAATAAATGGCTGTATGGATTAAAAATAGAATATAGAGAGCAAATAGATTAAAATCGGCTTTATGATTTAAGCCTTTTTTTTAGGGCTTTGGAGTTGAGTTGAGAAAAAATAATTTTGGAAAAAAATTTCTATTTTTAACTTTTTAAAATTTTAAAAACTACTTTTTATATAAAAATAAGTAAGTATATATATTTTTAACAAATATATTTTAAAAAAATAATTTATAAAAAATTAACAAAATAGCTAATTAATTAAAAAAAATTTAAAATCTATTCTTAGAATAGGCAACATTAAAAATCTATTTTTGAACACTAATATAATTCTAAGCATCCTTTATTATTGTCATCAATACGTGACTTTGTGTAAAGTATAGTTATCATACAAGTCCACCGCTTGCACACGTTTGCCTGGTTTAATTGTAATTAACTGTAAAGTTTTGGACTTTTTCTTTCCAGATCTGATAATAATTCTTAAATATTATAAAAGGCCAACTAGTACATCATTTCTAAGAAGACAAACCAAGGTTGTCTCTCTTCTCTTCTATTCAAAGGAGGAAACAGAATCACAAACAAAATCAAATGAAACCCAGAACCCATAATTTTTTGTTTTTATTTTCTCTAAGGTACGCAACAAGCAATTGCTCTTCTATCTCACCCATTATTGGTGATGGTTTTTTTTTTTATGATTTTTCTTTTTATGGGTTTTCTGAAGTTATGATTTGATGGTGAAGGAAGATTTTTCATTTTTTTTTTTTCTGTTTCCATTTGGTGGATTTGGTTGGTGATTTTTTGCGTCAAATTTTCTTTCCTTCCGCATTAATTGTGAGAGTTAGTGAATTTGAATATACTTGTCGGTTTAGATTTCATAGAAATTGACTTTCTTGCTTTTTTTGAATGGTAAATTGTCATCTTTGAAAGAGGAAGCAATTTCAAATTCATGGGGTATTACTATTTTCAAAAATTTTTGGTTATTTATTCCTAAAAGGTTTTTATTTTTATTATAATCGGCGTTTCTTCTGTTAGTTAAGAGATTAATCGGTTTATTCTACATAGGATTTAAGTCATTTCCCCCACAAAAATATGGTCTTATTATTATTTAAAAAATTTTTGTTTGATAAAGATAAAAGCCAGGATCTTATGCTTTGGGACGTCTGGGTGAATTTTTTTAAACTTATTCTTTTTCCAATTTGGTTTATATGTCGGTTAGCCCACTACAAGTGCTTTTAAGCCTTTAAAGTGCCTTTTTTTACTTGGTACTCGGTAGCTTTTTGTGCTTTTATTCTACGAAGGGTTGAATCAGTGTCAATAGTGCTGTTGTAGATTTCAGGATCCATCCTAAATGATATAGCTTCTGATTCTAAGATTGCTAATTAGTAATTTGGACGGTTGATAATGTGCCAAATTGCTTTTACTTTTTAATTTATCTTTCCATGATGGATGACTACTCCTGGTTCTTTCTCATTCAGTGCTTGTAATTCTCCAATGCCGCATAATGATTGCTTAGTGTGTTATTAACCACACATTAGGGACTTGCAAGCAATTTCTTCTTGGGAGATTTTTTTTATGAAGAACCTAGTAAAAGCCTTTCTGTTTATCACTTGAATTTGGTTCCTAAAACCATTTTTGCCATTGCTTTTCCCATATTTTATCAATTTAAAGAACGTCAATAACCTATTATATGCTAAGTTTCTTAATGCCCATCTCATTCTCCAATTGGGTGGCCAACTGTTTTGCAAACCGGCTGTTTCATGTGAATTTTTTTAATCTTTGATTAACTTTGTGCCTGTACAGTTGAAAGTGAAAAAGAAATGATGAAGGTGGAATGTGACTTCGCCCTTTTTGATTGTCCTCAGTGATCAAATTCAATTGTTAACCTGAAAGCCAATTGAATGGCCAAGGGGTTAGTGGGACTTTGACTGGGTAATGATAGCCTGGTTGGGGATCAGGATGATTCCTCTGGCTTGAGCCTTTTCTTCCCATAGACCCATTGACTCTTGAAGTGGCTTCTTTATTTTCTTCTTATTTCTAGTCCAGTTGAAGCAATAACATATAATCACCTTTTGACCTCTTTTTTGGTTTAGGCGCAGTATTAAGCTTTAGTATATTGTGCAATGATATTAACTGATGTCCTTTGCGATGAAAAAAGCATCATCCTGAAAAATAAACCTGAGCCCTCTTATTTTTCTTATTTTTTCTGTTTGCTGGGGAATAGGAATTGTTGGTTTTGGTACCATTTTACTTTTTTAATCTGGTTCATGTTCTACTTGCGTGCTGTCCAGCTGTCTTCTCATCCTCTTTCTTTTCTGGTTTGATGATTTCTTATGAATTTCATGATCAAGATAAAAGTTATGTTGACTCTTGTAATCTTATAGTGGCAGAATAGGGTGATCTTCTGATGCATTGCTGGAATAACAGAGGCAATTAGCCACCAGAGTTTGTGGTGAGGATGGGAATGAATTGAAGCTGCCCCCACTCACCAATTCTGCCGAATTATAGGAGGTGACTTTTTGAAAATTTTATCTGGAAAGAGGAACAATAAAAAGGATACTATTATTGTCTATTGTCACTGAGAAGGTCAAGTAGATCAGAGGCAAGGTTTAGATGCAAACGTCTCAGAAACTTAAAAATTCAGGCAGTGTTCACTGGTTCTACCATCAACCTCAAGAGATTGATCCATATGGTCAAATTTTAGACAACAATGCATTCTCAGATGTTGGCAGCCAAGGGACCAATGTTTCCTTCCAGACCCTCAAGGAAGAATACTTTACCTTGGAATCATCAACAGCAACTGGAGGTTTCATGGTCTATGATTCACCTGCTGCCAGCATCTCATCCAACAGGAGTCCCTATTCACCCCAAGGTTCACACTCATGCCTGTCATATACTCATCATTCCCCTGAAAATACCTATGGATCTCCAATGAGTGGATCATCGTCTGCTAATGATGACAATTTATTAATGAGGCAGAAGCTGAGAGAACTGGAATTTTTGTTATTGGGGTCTGAATCAGACTTCACAAACAACTGTGATTTCTGTTTCCACCAAGTTGATCAATTTGCTAGGTGGGACTGGAGCCAAATTGCGGAAATGGTCCCTAGGTTGGATATAAAACAGATGCTCTTTGCCTGTGCTCAAGCAATAGCTGATGGTGACATACCAAGTGCTGCAGGTTTAATGCATGTGTTGGAGCAAATGGTCTCAGTCTCTGGAGAGCCAATACAGCGTCTGGGAGCATACATGTTGGAAGGACTTAGGGCAAGGGTGGAACTCTCAGGAAGTAAAATTTACAGAGCTTTAAAATGTGATGCGCCAGTGAGCTCAGATCTCATGACTTACATGGGTATTCTCTTTAAGATATGCCCATACTGGAGGTTTGCATATACATCTGCCAATGCTGTCATTCAGGAAGCTGTGGAATATGAACCCAGAATTCACATAATCGATTTCCAGATTGCTCAGGGAACCCAGTGGAGATGCCTGATGGAGGCACTTGCAAATCGGCCTGGTGGCCCCCCAGCAATTCGCATAACTGGTGTTGATGATCCCCAATCAGCCCATGCCCGTGGTGGAGGACTTCATATTGTTGGACAAAGGCTATCAAGTTTTGCCCAGTCATGCAATGTGCCATTTCAATTCTATGATGCAGCCATGTCTGGCTGTGATGTTCAATTAGAACATCTGGCTGTGCAACCTGGCGAGGCTGTGGTGGTGAATTTTCCATACGTATTGCACCACATGCCTGATGAGAGTGTGAATACATGGAATCACAGAGACAGGCTCTTGAGGCTGGTGAAGAGTTTGTCGCCGAAGGTTGTGACCCTTATCGAACAAGAATCCAATACAAATACTAAGCCATTTCTTCCAAGGTTCAAGGAAACACTAGAATATTATAATGCAATGTTTGAATCAATTGATGCTAGTTCGGCTAGGGAGGACAAGCAGAGGATAAACGCAGAGCAGCACTGCATAGCTCGAGACATTGTCAATATGATTGCTTGTGAGGGTCCTGACAGGGTTGAACGTCATGAACTATTCGGGAAATGGAGGTCACGATTCACAATGGCTGGATTTACTCAGTACCCATTAAGTTCGAACGTGACTAGTGCAGTCAGAGATATGTTAAAGGAATATAATCGAAACTATGGACTTCAAGAGAAGGATGGGGTTCTTTTCCTTTGGTGGATGAACACACACATGTCAACATCTTCGGCTTGGAGGTGATGAAAGCCGAATAGGGTTTAGTTTGTTCGTTAACTCGTGTAAATTTTGCAGTACTGTTTTTGCTGTTTGCCTTTTAACATTATGATTTGCAGTGATATATGTATTTGTAGCATTTCAGATTAGCTTCTTTGCAGAATCTAATGTTGAGACAAAGACTCCCAGATTTTAATATACACGTAAGCTGGTGGAATGAAACAGATACCAATCTGCATCATGCTGCAAATTAGTGTTTGCAGAATGTGTGCACGCCCTCATCAATTCAAATACTTGAGAAACTAAAGATCAGCCAGAATCTGTTTTCATTCTCCTACTTGGTCATCCGCTGATAATCACCCTGTGATGTAATCTTTGAGACGATTAAATTTACTTTCAACAATAACACCATAGGGGAAATTCAGGATTACTGCTATTCTTGTTGGCAATAAATAAAGCATTAGTACAACAAACAAAGCATTCTCTTTGTTCTTAAAAGATTTGTTCACCTTTTTTGGTTTTTAAAAAGCAGAAGTCTTAAATTGTAGTTCATTTTTATTTTGAAAATATAATTTATTTATTATTATTTTTATTTAATGTGTGTATTTATCGACAAATATAGATTATTATTTCTTAGTTTTCAAATATATTGTTAATTAAGATATGTATATAATTTATTGATTATCTTTTATTTTTTATTTAATGTGCCTATTTATCCACAAATATAAATTAATATTACTTAATAATATGTTGCTAATTAAGATAGTGATATATTAGAAAAAAATTTATAATTTTAATAATATTAATTAAAATTTCCTTAATTTGTTATGGAACGGCCGTCGAAAAGTAAAATCAAAACCTTTAAAATCTTTTCAACGAGTCAATGACTATAGGATTATTTCAGAAACCATGTTGCTTGTTCTTATTCAATTCATGTCCCAATTGTTGATTTTTTTTTCTTCTTAAAATTGAATGAAAATTACAAAATAAAAGCCTTCAGTTTTGATCTTAAATTTATAAATTCCAGCATAAAACGTTCAAAAAATTGCATGAAGTAAATTTGGTAAATTATTAAAAATAGAAAAATCTAGTGTTTCTAAAATTAATATTCTTTTTTTTTTAAAAAAATTTTTTCTAATCCAAAGGAGGGGGAAATCAGGACATTGGACTCCTTGAAATTTGTGAAATATTTGGGGACAATTTAATAAATTTGACATTCTTTAAAAAAAAAAAATTCTAATATATTATTTTGTTTTGAACAATATTTATATTTATATTTATTTCTATTTTTCATTTTATTTTTACTACTCCTACAAAACTTTTTCTACATCTTTTCTAATTAGACCCCTGCATAAAATTTCTGGTTTCACCATTAGGGGAAACCCACGACAAAACACCCGAAAACAACATCAAGTATTACATCTATCCTCTCTAGGCCATAACACGTCCATCAAATCCTGCTAAAGAATCAAAGAGAGACTCAGTAGGAGGAGACGACTAGACCGCCAATTCTCTAGAATCACAGTTCGAATAGGCATTAGCCAAAAAATCTGCAGCTTGATTTCTTTCTCTTCTCAACGAGAAGTGCTACCAACACTTCATTTTGCACTTTTTACTGTACAATTCAAATACAAAAAAAACATTTATTTCTTTTTTTACAAAGTACTGGCCTTCATTATAAAATTAATAATATTTTATAAGTAAATAGATATGTATCTTTTTTTACATTGTAGAAAATATATGAAAAAATGTTGCTAACATTTATCATTTTTTACTAACATTCCATATCTGATAGAGCAACTGAAGGCGTTCATTATCCTAGAAATAGTGATTAAATTATAATTTTTATTACTTACAATTTATTTGTGTGAGAAGCCTTTTTTTTTTCCTATATTTTTGTTATTAAAAATAAAAAAAAATATTATAAGGCTTTTACTACAATGCACTACGAGCATGATTATCAGTTCTCAAATCCACTTGAAAAATCCTACATGACACTTTTAAGAGCAATTATATGAGTAGATAGCATGATTTCTATTTTACAAGCTTGCAACATTAGAAACTTGAAAGAGAGAATGTCAAATGATTAAAAAAATTTTTTGGGTTCCACATATATTATTTAACAAAAATTAATAAATAATATTATTTATTGATTTATATTTTTAAATTTAATTAATATGTACCTAATTATTAATATAATTATTTATTTAATTATGTATACTAATATAAATTATACAATAAATGAATAATATTAATTATTCTTAATAAAATCAATATATTTATTGATATAATTAATTTAAAATTAAAGTTTATTAATATAAAAATTAAAAATATAATTAATTTGATGAATTTAATTTCATAATATAAAGTATAAAATTAAATTAATATAATTAATTATATTTAATAATATAAATATAATTATTATAAAACTGAAGTTAATTAATTAGAAAAATTAATAATATAATTAGTTTTATTAACTTAATAATAATAATAATAATAATAATAATAATAATAATAATAATAACCTTCGTTGAAAAATTTCTAGACTTGCTATTGGTACAAATTTTTTTGTTCTTTTGTTAAGATTGATGGATCTACTTGCATTAATTGGAATGACAATCTTTCTTTCTCGCATTCCTATCTTTTTCTCTCCCATTCCTCTCTTTTTCTCTCCCGTTCCTCTAACTTCATTCTCATCTCCATAGTTGCATTATTTCATAGCTTCCACCTTTCCCATCTCAAGAGTAAATTGTCAGTCCATTGCTTCTTGAATACTTTCCAATAAAAGAGGTTAAGCAAGCTTGAAAGTTTGGACTTTGAGTTGCCTCCATGGAAGGTACGTACACAATTGTATTTTTATTTGCTAAAATGACATATTTATGTGCTAGAGGCATATTAACTAAAAATGAATGGTAATGAAGATGTAAATAATGATATATGGAATTTGATTACGCTTGTAAGGCCTTTAATGAACTAAATATGTTAGTTTTTAAGTCATGTAAAGGAATTTGGGTATAATGCAGCAAAGTAAAACTTTTGAGTGATCATTTAGCATAATTAATGCTTGATGGATCATTAATGATGAAAGATGCTGTGGTTGAGCCTCTATAGAGAGGTAAATGAATTTATGATATGGCCAGAGTAACTTCGATGCATAAATGCTTAAAATGGAGAAATGAGTTAATAGTAATATTAAAATGTTAAATCATGCTCTTGAATTTATGTGTAACATTTATTGGGATAAATGAAACAATATTAAGACTTGAATGTGAAGTAAAGGCACATTTAATTATTTATGAGCATAAGTATATTAATGAATAGTTCTTGGACATTTCAATGAGGCATATAAAATAAATTGTATGCTTTAAATGTGAAAATGATATGTTTGGAAATTTGTAAGACATACTAAGGAGACAATTATATGGTATTGGCATGGTAATGCCTATTAAACTTGAATTACATGTGAACCTGAATTATTTGGTGAAGTGGTACTTAGTATACTTGACTTAAGAGATAGCCTTAAAAGGGCCTATAACATTCAATGAAAGAGTTAGGAAATTGGATTTATATGTAAAGGGAATGATATTATGATATTGATAATGATATGTAAATGCATGATTTACATGCTATTAGCCAAATGTGATATGTTAGGCTTGATGCCTTTGTTGAGATGGCATAAGCTTGTGGGTGTACAAGTGTAATTAGAGCACTTAAAGTGCTTGGAAAGGATGGCACAAAATAGGTAAGTTCCTCACTTTGCGAAACAAATGATTTGAATGACTAGTGATTGAATGTTGAGATTGATTATGTGTATGCGATATTTGAAACAATATGTTTAATAGGATAAATAGATGTGTTGGCATGTATATGCCTTATAAATGATGTGAAATGTTGATAGGAATGGCTACAATTAGTTAGCCTTAGTGTCTTATATGATGAATTGTGAACTTTGGCATTTAAGGCAAACTTGGATGATTAATGCATATTGTAGATCCCTTGAAATAGGGCAAATGCATGGATAATAGAAACATATTTTGACATGATTTATAATAAGTGTTGATAGGTGGGGTGAAAATTGGACCACCATAGAGTTTGTGTGTGTTTTGCATGAAAAAGATGTTGAATATTGTCTTTTAGTATAAGGGGAAAGCCCTTTTCACAACTAGGCCTCACCATTAGGTCAAAGTGTCATGGCCATGAAAATACTATTCACAACAAAAGTAAAGTCGTTCCATGATGTTAAAATATATCTACAACACACCAATCTCTTCCATATGCTTATGTACAATAAAATTCCATATGTATACGTAATAATAAGCTTGAAATTGCATTGAGCATATTAAAAGGAAGTCGTATATTAATCTGGACATGTGAATACATGATGAGAATAAGTGATTTATGAAAATAATACTTGAACAAATGATGAGAATAATCAGTTATCAAACTCAATTGCTCAATCTTAATCTTAAAACTTAATTCCTTGAGGATCTAGCTTTAAGAATTGAAGCACAATTCCCTGAGGATCAATGCTTCTATTTATAACCTAGAACAAGACTCAATTTCCTAAGGGTCAATGCCTTGAGGATCGAAGTTCAATTTCCTGAGGGTCTAGCTTCCTCTTATAATCGATATATGCTTAAGCCTCCGGAAGGTCAATGTGTTAATTGGCAATTGAGAGACACTAGAGCAGTCAAGTGATCAAACTTTGAAATAGCTATATTCGAAATCCAAATAGTGCAAGATCTTGAGATGTTGAAACATTTAAAATGAAAAAGAAAAATATGTGATTTATGACTCGGTTAAGCATGTGTGGAAAGGGCACTTGTTCATATTGGCGAATCTTGATTGGTCTGATCCCGTTTATAAAGTATTAAATGAACGCTTAACCTCACCACGCCCATATGATTTGTAAAGATTGTATTACCAATTTTATACGACATAAATTATATGATTACTTGTTATATTTGATATGCTTTTGTATACTACTAAGCTATGAGTAGCTTTGCGTGTTATTTCAATACACACAGATCTTAGAGCCAGTAGATTGTTGATATTACAGTTGATAGCGGAAGAGCCTAAGCCTATGCAGAGGAGACCGTGTAGGCATGAATACTAAACATATCATGCATTTATTTAGTATTCATTATATGGGTTGTAATAAATTAAGTCTATTAATAATTGATATAATATGGAATATTGACTTACATAGATTTAGTCATAATGCATAAGCTGAGGGTTTGATATTCCCAAGATAGTATATGATTGATAACAAACAGATAAACAAGGGCTAGTATCACCTTGAGGTAATATATGTTACCTAGCCAGATATACATGTTTAATCAAATAAGGATACTAAGTAAGGTAATATGTTAAAAAGTTTAAGTTGGATAGGATTTTACCACTCAAATTTGTAGCACTCCCTATGTATCATAGGATATATTCCTAGTATAAGAGAGGGTATTACAAAAGATGTATATATTTCATCTTTTCTTTTGGATTAGGGTGAGCCACTCTTAGTAATTTTCAATCTTCTTCTTTTCTACTTTGATTCTTTATACGTATAAGGGATTTCTTGGCAGACAATTTCAATTTCAAGCAGACTTGCTTATCAGTAGAAGACTTTGCTCTTGAAGGTTGCTTGGACTTGGGCTTGAGGGATTATAAACTACCATACCAAATTTCCACATTTTGTTGATTAAGGGAGCATCATAATCCTTCATCTTCTTCTTAATTCTACTCTAATTTTAGTTTAACAAATGATTTGTGTAGTATTCATATTAGGCTAAATTCTTTTTGGATATGAACTCCCTTTATTTTTATTAAATGAATTATTATTTTTCATTTCAATTCAATTGCGCTATCTTAATTTCTAGTTTAATGATTGATTGACTATCAATGATTGAATTATGAATGAAAATGTAGTTTCATTATTAGACACATCATCTTTAATCTAACCTAAAAATTGGATTGAACATTAATTAAGTTATTAGTTTGATTAGCTAACGCATAAGGTGATCGCTATTATATATTAATTTTATGAATTAAATGTTTGGGAGGAAAATATGAAATTGGATGAGCGAAACTAAGTTATGCTTTATCCATTGATTTTATTAATTAATTTAATTTGTAATTTAATTTATAGTTTAATTAATTTAATTCTTAATAAAAATTAATTAAAAATGATTAATATGTTTAGGTTGCATTTTGTACTCATCGGTAATTAAACGAATTAGAGATTTAAGTTAGTAATTATTTGTGAGATCGATTTTGGAAGGACATTTGTCATTTTACGATTGATTCGTGCACTTACAGGTTAAACTTTGAGCTAACATCAATTAATATAAAAAATATAAATACTTGAATTCAACTTTATCAAATATACATGAATTTTAAATAATACGAATAATTATATATATAAATTACTATTATATTGAAACTTTTTAGCAAAATTTACCATTACTTATATATATAATTTATTTAAATTTAAATAATTTCTCATTAATAAAAATAACGTTTATTAAATTTTTTAAAAATATACTACTAATATAAATTAAATTGAAATAATTAAATAAATATTATTAATATCTAAAATATAATAATTTATATATATATATATATATATATATATATATATTTATTTATTTACATGATACACTAAGCCTAAGATCGATTCCTATAAGTGCCAATTTCATGGAATTTTTTAGCATTTTTTAAGTTTTTTGAACT
>CATIWF010013391.1:0-31617 GCA_949630135.1 Balakata baccata | reverse complement strand
AATGATTAGGAGTAACATGATAGATTTAAGCATAGTATATGGAGTAAAAAGTCTTGTCAAAGCCAACCTTTGTCTTTAATGATGTCTTTTAACTACCAACTCTAGCTTTATAGGCAACTGCATTACCTTCCATGTCAGTCTTCTTAAAGACCCATTTGTACCTAATGGGGCTTTGTCCCATTAGGTGGATCAACCAATGTCCTTGGTTTATAGACATGGAATCCGTATCGACTTATGACTTATGGCCATTAGTCATATTATGAACTCTTCAGAGTCTCTTCATAAGTAGCAGACTCATCATCCTCTATGAGCAATACGACCTTTTGTTCACTTATAAGAGATCGATTTCTCTTGGGAACAATCCGTATCCTACTTTACTTATGAAGCTATAAGGTCTTACTGTTACTTCATCTATATGAATAACATATTTGGGCTTTATCAGTTGATTTGTGTTTGCTTGAGTATATATATTTGAATTTCATCAAGTTCATTCTTGCTCCCCACTATCTTATTGTAGAAGAAACTCTTTTCTTAGAAGATTGTATTATTTGAAACAAACACCTTTTGCTTCAAACAATGGTAAAACTGATAACCAGATGACTCTCATTAGTTATCCCATATACAGACATTGAGTTGGATTGAGCTTTTAACTAATCCAACATTATATACTTCTTGTAAGTAAGATAATGCTAAACTTTCATTTATGAAAGAATAGGCTTATGTTATTTCATATCTTATATGGAACAACATCAACTGACTGATACGTATTACGTTTATCATATAAACATAAACTCATGTGCATGACCATAAAAGGAACTTTAAGGAATTTTAAAAACTTATTATGTACCTCACCATGTTTAACAAGGTTCAGCTACTCCTTTTAACCACATCTTTATACTATAACATATAAGATATAGTTCATTTAGATAAAATTTTATTATCTCTTATATGACTTTGAAACATTTAGCTTCAGTATTATTTCACTTTGATTAATCTAAGTGTCTTAATACTTTTACTAAATTGTTCCTCTACTTCATTTTTTAATTCTTTGAACATTTCAAAAATTTCAAATTTGTATGTCACCGTATACAAATACCCAAATTATGAGTGATAATAATTAAAGTAATGAAGTAGACAAAATCATTTATAGCATGTATAAACATTGGTCCATATACATCTATATGTACAAAGTCCATCAGTCATTTTGCATGTTCATCCCTTTTTACTAAAAAGTGATTTTGTTAACTTGCTGAGTAAATGAGATTCACATGTGTCACATGATTCATAATCAAATGACCCCAAGTAGCCATAACTCATCATGTGATTCTCTTTTATATGCCCAAGTTGACAATGCCATAATATATGGTTTCGAGTCATCAACTCTTTAAATTTAATATTGAGGATAGAGTCAAGCATTTCAAGGTTATAAACATTATAAACTCTACTACATAATGTTTTAGTTTCATAAGGAATTTCAATTGACCACACAGAACAACAATTGTTCTTAATAGTCAAATGAAAATCTTTTGTTATATTAAAAAAATTATATTCTTTATTCATAAACTAAAACAGAATTACAATTGTTTAAATCTTTAAACAAGCTTACTAGAGAGTGTTGAAACTTAAGCCTCTATAGCTATTGCAACAACTGTTGCTATGTGGCTAATGTGCACAGTTTTGACTCTCCTTTCTTAAGCTTTCTATTATTTCTTTGGTCTTGAATATATAGTATATGTGAGACCTACATGCAATATCTAATATTCATGTGTTATTATATGAAACAGTGTTATCCTCTTTATCAAATTTACTTGAAGTAGAAGGTGCATCCATATGCCTTCTCTTTTGCTTCTTAAAAAACTCAAAATAAGCTTTGTTATTCCATTTCTATTTTGCAATTCTTGTTATAATGGAAGTACCTTTTAAAATGTCTCTCTACTTTTCCTTTTATCTATAATGCATGTTACATTTTAGATCTCTCTTCTATCATCTTAGAGTGGTAGAGCAATTTAGATATCTCATATCACTCAACGTGAGCCTATTCATTGGCCATCTTTCTAAGATGATACATAATGGTTTTGCATCCATTTCATGCTACTTTTGAAGTTTGAACAACTTAGGGCCAATCCATTGTTATTCAAGTACTTGTATGCAAATTGTTCATAACACTTGCATCTCAAGCATTAAGGGAAGGAAAATAGCTATTCCGAGACTTTGGCAACCCTTTAGATTTGAGAACCATTCTCAGTTTTATGCCAGTCAACTAAGCTTAGGTTAGTCAAAATGTATGACTCATGATTATGCTTTAATTCACATTGAATAATATGATTCTAACAAATTAGATGTAAAGATTGAGATTGTACAAGTGTATACATGAGTAAATGCATGATATTAAGTCTTTAATAAAAAGCAATATGGCTCCCACTATTTTATTACAAACCCATGGCCCTCACTATAGATCCGGGAGAACTTATATGTAAGTCCTCCTAATGGGTCGATATCCAATTTGCTAAGAATGACCATGAGGCAACTCGATAAACCATCCTTAGTTTAATTACTAGGTATTTGATACATGCCAAATGCATTTCCATGTAACTATCGAATCTTGTGCTATCAACTAATTGATGTGTGCACACACATTGGGCTATCAACTCTTGATATGTGCACATCTCATGTACACTTACCCAATTTCGCCTCCAATATACATTGACCTTGGCGCAAATCCAATAAATCAATGGTTTTGGCTAAGTCTAACCCATTAATCATGAAATCTAATTTCAATGGTTCGAATATATTTTTATAGAGTGAGCTTGAGACAACTCAACAACTCTAACTCTAGAGGAACTCTGGTTCTCCCCACATTAATGGAAGTTGTAAGACATAATTGTTTGTTTAGCGAGAGTGTTAATTTAGTCTCATCATGTTATTACTGCATGCTTTTATATATCATACATTCATCACATGGACATATAAAGATAGTTATATTAACTATATGACATAATTATGGACATACTAAAATCAATGTCTTGAGTCATAAAGAGATTAACTAGGTCGTATATGTATGAATTACAACCCAAAAATAGAAATCAAATTCCTACTTATAAGTCTTCTTGTTTATTTTACCATTTCCTTTGCTTCTTGCACCTTTGCATCTCCAATCTATCCTAATCCTATGTAATCTAATTACATATTTCAAAAATAGAAAACCTCAATTTACATTTGAGGGGAGTAAAATGAGAAAAGAAGTACATGAGAAAGAAGATATAGATAGGAACACGTAGGCCCTATTAACCATAAAACAAAATTCATACATGCTCAATCACATTGGGCCTAAGTCCATAATCATCCATGATGCCTTTCCATACACCTCTAGCATGCATTCTCTAATGCATAAAATTAACATAAAATAGGTAGTGATAATTTTGGATTACAAAATTGAAAGTCAATTCAACACTTAAACCAAAATTGCCTACTTTTGTTGTTTCGGTCAATTTAATTTTGTATGTGATTTTAATGTGAAATTTAATAAGTAATCAAATTAAAGTAAATTCCATATTTCCAGAATTAATTCATAATTAATTCACCTTAAAATCAAAATATTATGATGTCAGAAATTAAACAATTGAATTTTAACATATATGCCACTTTCTAGTCATAAATATGTCATTTGCTCAACTTAAATTAATTCAAAATTAATTTCCAAAAATTTCCAAAATTTTTAGAACTTCAAATCATTATTCTAAGTATCTTTAGGTCAGCTCAAGCCCATCAAAATAATTTTATCACAAGCCAAAATCATTAAAACACACGAACCAATATATAAGACGCTCAAAACAACCCATTTACAGTTTAGAATTAATTTGGAAATTTAAATTAGAGCAAATTAATTTTGGCATAAATCTAACATCAAAATAACATATTTTTAATCATATAAAAAATATTTCAAGGTGCTAAAAATGAAATATTCATATACAAAAAAATAAACAAAACTGTCCCACCAAGTACCTAAAACAGTCTTGTTTCAGTATTTGTTTGAAAAATTAATTAAAATAATTTTTAATTAATTATTGGACACTTCTAGAGGCTTAAACACATTCTCAATGTATCTAAATAATTTTTCCATAATCAAATTAAAAGAAAAATATGAACAACCCTAACAATTAAGCCAAATAACATCACATGTTCATCAACTATTCAATTTTTAATAATTTTGTAATAAATTCAAAATTAATTTTTTGAATCATATTCAAACCATTTTTCAATCAATATAATCATCTTCAATCATTTCATGATCAGACCATAGAAAGAAAAATATGTAAAACAAAATTTACAAATTATTTTCAATTTTACAATTCAAAAAATCCAAAATCATCAAAATCATGCAATCCAATTGTACCTTAAATTAAAATTAATTTTAATGGGCACAAGGTGGCTCTGATACCAATGAAGGATTTTGATCATGTATCACATACATATAACGCAACGAAAAAAAAAATTTTCAAAATCCGAATCAAATGATTATACATGTGTCAATTAAAACTAATTTAACCAAAGAAAATTCAGAATTTATACCTTCATAATTTCTTGATTTTTCTTCAACTTTTCACCTTGTTGCGTTGTAGCAAACCACAACAATCCAATATTGGATTGTCTCTAACAATATCTTCGCGAAGATGAGAGAATGAAACCACTTGGGAGATGGCTTGAACATACCTCAAAGTGCTAGCAATGGGGTATGTTCATATGAGAAGAAAATTAAATTCTTTAATTTTCTTGTTGTCTCCAAAAATTTTTCTTCTTCCAAAAATTTTTTCTTGTCTATTTTCTATCTTTTGGGGTCTTTTAGATCCAAAAAAAAAATCAAAAAAGTAGATCAAAATTGAGAAGAGAAGAATTTGAAGAGGCATGAATAGTGTCATGGCCATTTTGGCCATTTATAGTGTAATCGGGGGTGATTGGCGTGCTGCTGCGCGCTAGCGCGCCGCAGCCCGCCAGCGGGCCTGCACAGGCCCTTCAACCCCTCGAGCGATTTTTCCCCACGATCTTATCACGAACCGACTCAAAATAATTTTCTCATATTTTGGATCTCATCCTAAACCATTTTGCTCATTCTTTACATCTTCAAAGCGTGTGACCCATTAGGTTTCCGGTTATGTTAGCCATTTAAATTATCAAATAATTTAAGCAAATCATGAGTGGTATCTAGCAACACATTATGATCCCCAATTGACCGGAAAGTCATGGTTTGACTACGAACCTTTCCATAGACAACAATATGTGCAATTCATCCTTTCACCAAGGAGAAGAATGTAGAACGAAAACCCTTTTGTTCTTTTATTAGCAGCACCCATTGAATGTCAGAAAAGGGACTATTTATAGTCCTTGAGTAATTAGGGTTCAAAACCCTCGCTCAAAGAATCTTAATCAGATTAGATTTCCTATTCAGACATCGGTCCCAATCGAGACACATTTCCCAGTTGGAAAATACCCAAACTGAGCGGTTTCCAGTCGTGACATCCTATGTCTAGATCGGGAACAAGTGCAATTATGGTCCAGTAGGAAATTCTGACCAGGACATGTATGTCTCAACCGGGAAACTGTTTGGACCAGAATTTTCTCCCTCCATTTGGATTCAATCTAGTGGCACATTTTACTTCCTTTGCCTAACTTCAATGCGTGTGACCTATTAGATTCCCGGTTATATTGGTCACCCGAATCAATATTTGATCTTGAGCAAGTCATGAGCGGTATCTAGCAATACATCATGACCCTCAATTGACTGGAAAGTCGGTGGTTTGACTACGAACTTTTCCATAAGTAATATTTGTGCAATTCATCCTTTTACTCTCACTACACCCCACTCGGTTCAAAGCATGGTCTAAATGTCAACTCCCACTAGACTGACTACGTCACATATAATCCAAGTGATGTCAGTACTTGTCATCAAAACTCGTTACTCATACAGTATGTCTACGAAGACCTTTTTCGAGACAATCCTATTTTGGCCAAAGTTTCTTGAGTAATGATCTCAATAAGTGGCCATAGATATACTCTCCTTCTAACAGGAGCGGTGAATCCTCTATTGGCTACCCAACTATTTTCAAATATCTCAAACTGTATCCAACCACCACCTATGAGCGACCTCTCCTAGAGACAATAAGGAATGGAGTCAAAGTACAGGATCAGTATTCAAGATAACTTTAAGCACCACAAGTCCAAGGATATTTGCACCATTGCTATGCTGAAATTATCATTGATATATGTTTAGAATACCCATATGATAATTTCATAGCGGGTCTCCAATGTACTTGACTACTTTAGCAAGTTCAAGTACATTGGAGACACTTGATCTTGAGCAAGTCATGAGCGATATCTAGCAACACATCATGACCCTCAATTGACTAGAAAGTCAGTGGTTTGACTACGAATTTTTCCATAAGCAATATTTGTGCAATTCATCCATTTACTCTCACTATACCCCGCTCGGTTTAGAGTATGGTCTAAATGTCAACTCCCACTAGACTAACTACGTCACATCTAGTCCAAATGATGTTAGTACTTGTCGTCGAGTCTTATTAATCATACAGATATATCTACGAAGACCTTTTTCGAGACAATCCTACTTTGGCCAAAGTTTCTCGAGTAATGATTCCAATAAGTGGCCATGGATATACTCTCCTTCTAATAGGAGCAGTAAATCCTCTATTGGCTACCTAACTATTTTCGAATACCTCAAACTGTACCCAACCACCACCCTATGAGCAACCTCTCCTAGAGGTAACAAGGAATGGAGTCAAAGTACATGATCAGTATTCAAGATAACTTTGAGCACTACAAGTCCAAGGATATTTGCACCATTGCTATGATAAAATTATCATTGATATATGTTTAGAATACCCATATGATAATTTCATAACGGGTCTCCAATGTACTAGACTACTTTAGCAAGCATTCATATATTAACTTTAAACATCTCATGCTTATAGTTTATGAGAACTACTATTTGATCCAATCAAGGAATAAAACATGTGTTAGCCTATCCAAATCAACGATGTCCCATCTCATTGATCATATGGCTAGGAATGATTTAGATATAAATATAATTACACATGATAAGAATCTCACTATCATGATCCTATCTTAATTTCCTTCACGCTATGTTTATATCATGGACTCCGTTATTTACTTTAAGATCCAATCAATTCATATTATAAATGAAAATTTCTTTATTCATATCAATGAAAAGTGTACATATAGTGCTAAAAGTGATTGTCTTTATTACACTTCTCTAATGGGAGATATAATTGTGAAAGTGCCCAAAGTTCGTGATTTATCTGGTAATTAAGCCTAATTAAAGTTCAAGACTTTTTTTATAATTTTTTTCTTAGTTAAATCACTCTGCCACCTTATTTATTAATCAATAAAAAGAGAAAAGAACTTATTTTTAAATTTTTTTTTTCTTCTATGCCAATCAATAATATGATAATACTAAATAGTCATTTTCAGAATTGCATTTATAAGGTATTATCTTTTTTGTGCAAGGCATATCCAGCCCCCTGCAATTTTTTAAATTTATCATTTTGCCCTCTATTTTTTTTTTTTTGTCTATTTTGCCACCTGCAATTGATTTTTAGTTCATATTACTCTCGGTAATGTTTATAAAAATGTGCATGGGACCACCTAATGCTAACATAGCAAGGAAAAATATTTGATTTCGTCAATGGTGTCATGTAAGCTACCATATCAGTATCAGTAGATCGCATGCTATTTTTACAAACTTTACAGAGGTAATATGGACCAAAAATCAATTGTATATCGAAAATGGACCAAAAATAAAAATAGGAGTCAAAATGGTAAATTTAGACAATTACAAAGGTCGGATATCCTTATGCCTATCTTTTTACATATTTTTATTTTTTTTTCTATAAGAAGAATATCATTTTTATAATTGCATTGAACTTTTTTATTTATATTTGAATTTATATTTTGAAGACAAAAGTGCAGTGAAGATTTAAGACACATAAGAAAAATTATATTGTTTGTAATCATTTAACAATTAAGAAATTTTGGGTGAATTACACCGAAAATATTTCAATTATCTAACTTGTAACAATTCAATACCTAAACTATTATTTGTAATAGAAAACTTTCTAAACTTTAGTTTCGTAACATAAAAGTATATGTCGTCAAAATTTGTTAAACCATTTAATAGAATACTGATGTGGACTTTGGACATCAGCAAAAAAAAACTACACATGTAAATGCCACATATATAAAATGGATTCTACAAAAAATTTTCACATTTCTCATTACTTTCTCTCAAACCAAATATAATCAAACATTTCATTAAAATGGTGAAAATTTTTTGCAGGATCCATTTTGTACAAATGGCATTTATGTGGAAATTTTTTACTGATGTAAAAAGTCGACATCAGCATTCTATTAAATAGTTTAACAAATTTAGACAAGTACTTATATGTTACAAAATTAAAGTTTAAGTGATACTGAATTGTTACAAGTTAGATAGTTAAAGTACCGTCAGTATAATTCACCCAAGAAATTTTTGTTGGGCACTTAAAATTGTTGTGTTAATTAATATTTTTAAGCATTTAATATTTATATTTCTTCATTATTAAAGCTGTAATCGAACTGAACCGAGTCAAATATTAATGATTCAAGTTCGATTCATTTAAATTTGTCACTGAACTCAAGTTTGATTCAAACTTAATCTAATAGACTCAAAGAAATTAAATTTTTGCACATCTTTGGAGCGTATATTACGTCCTTCAAAGTCATCATCACTCCATTATACATTTTGATTCTCGCACAACCAATAAACTTTCACCTTATAATTATCATCCAATTTTAAGATACTAGTCAACCCTTCTTAGAGTGCATCAAAATAATTCCTCTTGGAGCAAATATGGAAAACATAAAAAGAATATAAAAGTCAACTATCACAAAAAGATACATTATTATCTTAGGTATATTTGAGCTCGAATTCGACTCGTTTCTAAATTATTAATCTCGCAAGCTACTCGAACTCATTGTAAATAGTTTGTTTATTATGCTTAATGAATTTAGTTCGAGTTCGATTCATTAACTAATAATGAAAAAAGCTCGAGTTCTACTTATTAACTAATAATTATAAAAGTTCGAGTTCGATAACAAATATAAATGAGCCTAGATGAGTTTTAAATGAATACATTCATGAACTTTTAAACGAACACATTTATGAACTCTTAAATTGAACTTGTTTACAAACTAACAATCCAAACAGTATTGAGCTCAAGTTCAAACTCAAAAAGATTTTCACGCTTGGATTTGAGCTCAAACTTAGCTTATTAAGATTAACAAACAAACGATCTCAAATGAGCTTTGTTTTTCGAACTGAGATCCGTATAGCTTGTGAATGGCTTTGTTAATTTACAGCCCTATCTGCTGTGTTCATGGGTTAGAACATCTTTGCTAAGCATTCACATATCTAAATCAAACAACCATTTAAAATGGACTGCAACGTCAGAAGACTGCACTGAAATTTAAAACAATGATTTGCAGTCTCACTATTACATAAGTAACTAGTCTAGCACTGAATTCAGTGATTGCTTTCCGAACTTATAACTTCAATTCAATTACAGTTTTAAATGGTGGGTAATGAGGACTGCAATTATAATAGGCGATGGAAACATTAATGATGATTATAAACAAATGTGAGACTGATTCACATATCAACTGCAAGAACTAAGAAGCAATAACAGAATACAACCAGAAGCCAAGAGATACACATATTTCATCCTCATCATTATCAACTTTCATCCTCATCATTATCAACTCTTCCGCAGTTGAGGTTTACCTAACTGTACATCATACATGTATATTTTGTTGCATAAATTACAGCAGTCATTTCTTCTTTTTGTCTTCCTTGTCTCTTTCAAGAACTACAGGAGCTGCTGGTACGCTAAACCACCACTCTCTCAATCTCCTTAAACATCTTTCCGTGCTTGCTTTCCTTAGTGGTGAATATCTTGTAAAAATCTCCAAAAAGCTTAACAGAACTATATACTTGCTGGGTATGAGAACTATAACCAAAGCCAAGCACAAGAATGCTATTGCCAATTTGTTGCTTGCCTAGTAATTGCATAGAACCAAAAGAGAATAGGTAAATGGATAAACTGAATGATAAACAACAAGATGCACCATGCCTTTGATGATAAGAAAAAGATGAGAATCAGCATGATAAATTAGCTTGCAACAAAAACCTGAGGGAAAAGGGATAGCAACAAGGCACGAAACTTGAGGAGAACAATGTTTCCATCCTGAATGAGTTGTTCAGCTTGAGAAATTGCATTCTGAACAGCCAAAAGCTGCTCCATTGTGTTCATTGGTGGAGGTGCTACCACTTTAAGCTCGTCGACAGGCTGACCTTGATTGCAAAATCGTGTAAGCACCATAAAAATGGCGAGAAATATAAGTGTCATTCCAATGGCATAAGCCAACCATTCCCTGAGATGAGTACCTTGTAAGTCCTCGTGTGCAGAAAACAATAACGAAACAAAAACATCCAACTAACACTGTAAAGCCATCTGTTTCTATCTCCATAACTATCTCCTACTTTTATTGCTCTCTCTAAATATACAAACCTAACTGATATGGCTTTATGCTGATTATTAGAAAAGAAAAAATGCTAAGGATTCTTGTTTATCATATTCTTCAAAAATTTAAAAAATGACTCGCAGCATATCAAATCATATAGAAAGCTCAATGCACACAACACTGATGATGTAAAGAAATTAACATTTTTAAAAAGGTAATACCAGCAGAAAACATTATCTTAGTGGATTTGTGACAGCTCCAGTTGTGTTAACATGAGAAATATTTGTCACAGCACAAAAATGAAAAAGGGAATTATGACAAGACTGATGCCTTCATATTTCAAAAACCAAAGCAGCCAAGTAATGTCATGTGCTTTCAGTTGTACAGATTACAAGCACTAATAAAAAAAAAATTGCAACATGAGAAAGTGTTGTAAATGCAGTGTCATCAAAGACAGACGAAGTTGATTGCCTTAATGCTCAGGTGAGGCAAGGAGCAGCATAATATTTTGGTAAATATGCAAAAGTCCTTTATTTTGTATGTAATTAGGGATTCTAAACCAAACTGGCTAATCCAAGAAACTAACACCATTAAGCTCATCTTTAAGTCTATTAATCTCAATCATCTTCAAAACCATGGAACCAAATACAAAAATGATCACAGGTATGCTTAATCTCAGTGCTAATCATTTTTCTAATAAAGTGGTAACTCTCTTAAGCAAATCAGAAATTATTCTACATTCAGCGTAGAAACATCTACTTAGCCCAAGAATAACAGCATTCCTGATTTAGATATTCATTTTTTCACCAATTCCTACAGACATTAGCAGATATGCTCTAGTTCCTAACTCGGATTCCTAAATTACTTCAGACAAGGGGTATTGAATTTAAGACAAATAAAGAAAATAATTAATCATTCAATCAAGCTCAAAAATATAAATACAATGCTGCACAGAATATGGGCAACATGTAAAGACAGAATATATCGCCATTTATTTTATCAGATGGAAGTTTTCCATCATTCCATTAGACTCTTTTGTTATGCTTATTTTATTTCCTTTTGTTGCAAGATGATTCTGTTAATAAAACTTGATTTTTTTTTTTTTTTTTTGAAATTATGATGGTGCTAATTTTAGGTTTATTGGTGAATCACTGAAAGATGATGTGCTTCCTTATCATAAGATACCCTGCAATTTGGATCTCAAGAGATACAATTGGGAACACAACATGATAGTGCTGGATTCAAATAAGAATAACAATTGAAAACAGCAGGAACTATGGAAATATTTTACTATTGCAGTAGTTGAACTAGAGTGAATTTCACCAACAGTACCCCAACTATACAAATTGTAACAATTCAGTTTTTCATAGATTATTTTAGTTATAAAATACAAATTGAGGTAATTTTATATTACAAATAATCTTTGAAGTACTGAATTTTTATAATTTAAATAGTTGAGATACCGTCAGTGAAATTCACCCATTAAACTAGGATAGATCAGAAAAAATAAATCCAAGCAAATCCCAAGCATTCAAGGAGCAAGGGAGCCTCCAACGACCAACTAAATCTTTTTCTTGCCCTCCACTACTCGACTTTACCCTTATATACAATTACCTAACGACCAAATTAATCCCAACCCTACAACTGTCCTCAAGGACCTAAAACCAGTTTCAACACATATTCATACCATCTTATTAACAGATCCCTTACATATCCTCTCATAAAACTTAATCCACATAGTCTTCTCAGTCAATTAATAAAATATCTAATACTTTCTAATTTTGATTTTAAATTGTATTTACCACAGATATGAATGGTGAGTGAATGTGTTTCAGCAAAGTGGAAATAGACGGGCTGCTTAGTGGTTTCATTGCGGTTCCTGTTTAATGCAAGAGTCAGGACTGACTAAATTCACCCCTTGAGGCATGCTGTCATTGTTACGGCTACTTAGAGATGCTGACTTTCCTGTCAGAAATTATATACAGGAGTTGCAAAATCCCAAAATCTAGTGGTGACATCCCTCGTACTCTCAATCTTTAATGTCATTAAACAAAAAACCTATCTTTTCTGTCCTTGGATGCTTTAAAGAGTACATGCCTTACCTCCATATAATATAACTGAAAATCAAACTGAAAGCCAAGGACTTTACAGGATCCTCCCAAAATACCAAGGCCAGAAGCCACTTTGCAACTTCCATAACAGGATGCAGTAACTCCTGCAAATGCATGAGATATTTTAAAAATTTTGGAAGAAAATTTTATAGTGGATAAGCATTGCTTGGTGAGAGGACAGTGCAAAGGAGTACAGAATAAGGATGTTGATGATGCTCATTACAACAGTTTTATCCCTATGTAACTGTGTAGAAAGATCTCATAAAAATAAATTCAGGGACAGAAAAATAAACCACATTGATAGGGAGATCATTCACCCATCTATCACTGCTAAGAAACAAAAAAATTATGCCCCATCTCAACTCTTTAAAACAACCGAATATTTTATCTTCAATACAATAATGACAAGAAAACATGCAAAGCCAAAAAGGGAGGAAAAAAAACATTTTTTATAAGTAAGGGGGCATAATAGACATGCAAATTCAATTATTAGTATCACCTTCATTACTGCCAAATTAGTGTCAATCCCATCTACTTTAACCTCATCAACCGTTTCTTGTGCCAGGACTGCCTTCTTGTAGCTGTTTCTTGATTCCTTAACTACTCTTTCCAATAAACTCATCTCTCCCACAGCTATCTCACCCACTGCAAGCTCAGCATCATTTGAATCACTAGAACTTGATCCAAACACAAATCCTAAATTGGAAACCATTGCCAAGGCTGAGATTGAATGCATTCCACCACCAGTATAATTGCTAGTGCATTCTGTTTCTCTTATAGAGGACATGCTTGCAAGGGTTTCTAGTATCAAATCTCCACCAGGAAGTTGATCGCATAGATTAAACATGAGAAGCTTTTCATACTGAACTGCATTTACAGAACTAATTTCTTGAATGGCTTGTACTCGAAGAATTCCAAGCACAGCCTTTGAAAGTGCCTCATCCCGTTCAACTCCTGTTATTTTAAACTTATTTATGAATCTGTGGACGCACAAGATTTCACGAATAATAGCCAACCAGTAATCACGACGACTATGCCCTTTAAGCTCCGGAAACTCTATGATAACTGGTTCTGACCTGCAAGAGGAACACTCCCTAACTAAACAAAGTTTTCTTTCTTATGAAGCTTTCAGTTTGAGTGAGACAGTAGCCAGAGTTTGACATGAATAAATCAGGACCAAATACTTATTCAATCACAGGAGAATATATATATATATATATATATATATATATATATATATGTCATGCCTTACAAGGAAATAGATTTATATAGGACTGCCTTGTCAAAAAGCCGTGTGCCCCATGGTCCGGTTAACTCAGGTTTAACTACTTGTTTCAAATCTTCTGACAAATCATATACTTTTGGCTTGTCATAAGACACAACACGGAGAGCTTCAAAGTATAGTGCGTGATCTGTGAGAACTAGCCGACCTGTAGAAAAATTGGCCAAATATTGCATTACCAGAATTTTTTTAAAAACAAAAGCCAGAGAATACATGCAGATAGCTGTCTATAACAAAAATTATCAGAATGTATGTTTGCATATCTACATCAGTTACACAAAGACAAAAGTTGTTAAGATGATGAACTCTATTCTACATCCAATGAACCTACCTGGCCATGTAGATATTCCTACATGTTCAAGAACCGGTTGGGTGGTGACTGTTCCATCCACTTCTAGAATCTTTTCTCTTCTTGACAATCGAAATGAAGAAAGAAGAGATGAATCTGATTGGTTCTTCATCTTTTTTATTGCCCTGTAGATAACACAAATTCAAGACTTACAATACAGAAGTGTGTCTCCATACCATGCAACATTAGAAAAATGAAAAAAATGACATCCCACAAAACAAATTTGGCACCATAGATCTCAAACAGTTGATGTGAAGAACTTGTAAATCCAAATTCAGAACTGCTAAAGAAACATAGCATAGGTTGTTAGTTTATATATGAAGAAACAAACTAAAAAATGATTTCTTAAAATTCACAGGGGCATATATAGGAGAAAAAGAGACCAAACCAAAACCAGGCATGCAAACTAATTAAATTATACCGCCAATTGCAACCAAAAGATCAATAACCTAGTGGGAGGGTCTCTTATACAAAGTGAAGTGCATGGCCTGTACAATTGATGTACATTTACAGATATAATTGTGATAAAGGTCATGCTTTTCGTAAATTTTGCACTCCATTTGGAAATAGGGTTGCTTGGGGGATTTAACACGTAAAAACTGCAAAATTGTACCATGCTGTTGATGTTGGACCTCAAGGGGTAAAAACTGTTAGACAAAATTAGGCTTCATACGTAAAATTAGGGTTCAAAGAATTTGGGCATCCTGCTTTCTTTGAGGTTATTTGAGTTGTTTCGTTTCAGGAATCAGAACAAAGCGTGCAGACCATGCATAATACCTATGGACTAAAATCATACAAGGACATCGACATTTAGAGCCTACATCATGTCTTTCTTATCCCCCTCTAGAACCACAAGTGATTACTAGGGCCAAAACAAGTGAATAGTTGGTCTGGTGGCAGATGTGTCAATTGCATTAAAGGTAAATCATTGATATTTGAAGAACTTTTACCCTATTTCAATTGTTTGCAGGGTAGGGGAGTAGAAGATGGAGTGAAAGTGGGTGAAAAAGTACACATGGCCCACCAAAAGTTTTTTTCCCAAACTTAAGATGAAATGCACGAGAAACACATGGATTTATAGATTTACCCTTACAGCTACTTTTTTAAAAATAAGTGGAAAGGATACAAACGTACTTTTATCACAATACAATAATAATTTATCCGCTTTCATTCCTTCAATTTTCACTGCGTTCATTTTCTCTCCTATCATTTTTCTATCCTATCTAAATTTGTTTTAAACATAAGGTTAGCATTATACTTATTTGATAAACAATAGTAAAGAATGCAGATATGCATTTCATTACTCTTGTGGGAAACTTTTTTTTTCTGGCAAGGCTTTCACCTGTGTTCTGAGCAGAAAAAACCTTTTTTACTTCTGTGGATAATTTTGAGACAATTGACTTCTTAATCTCTAATGATCAGCATTAGTAGATCTACACCTCCATTAACCCATTTGGAATGGACATGATATTTCAGAATGCAACAAAATTACTAAGTCAATATCAAATTCTGGTGCCTGACAAAATTACCAGAGCATTCCATAAGGCAATCAGGAAAAAGATTATAACAACCTCTACCAAGTGCTGGATATTTTAGTGTTGAACTCCTATTTCTTTTTATCTATTTCAAATGGAGGACCATAAATGAAAAAGCATGTCTGGTTAATTGCTTGTTTCAATGCAACTAATAAAACCGAAAACAAGCTCTAAGAAAAGCAAGAAGAAAAATGAAATAAATTTATGCTTTTGATCATTTGTAGTTCGAAACCTTTTTAAGTCTATCAGTCCCAGTAACACCCTTGGTTCTCACAAGTGTATGTTAAATAAATCAGCTGCAGGTTAGTATTTAAATGGTCATCTTTGATTTTCTGACCCAAGTGCATTTCACTAATTTTTGGTTCTGCTGGGATGGGCAGAAAATAAACTTGTTGCGCCCTAAAAAATCAAGTGTATGTTCTGTACCTTCAGTATAAGTCTTTTTAGTCTAAGAAGTCATACAAAAAATATCTCTACCCAATCCATGCCAAATGAGGATTATGATTATTTAATAGTCTATAAAAATAAATAATAAAGATTGAACCCAAAAATGGGCAACAACACTACTACAGTTCCAGAGTCAATTATTCAGGGGGGGAAAAAATCAGCCATCATGATGTTTTGAGTTGTGTTATGCCATTCTTAAAGAAGAATGTATAAGGTTTTCAAGATGAGAGTTCTAAAACCTAATAGTGAGAATTTTTTTTTTTTCTACTTACAATTCTTCTCTGTAAAGTTGATAAATAAGTAAAAAAAATCCATAGTAACCAGATCTACCCGTTTTAAATTAATCAAGTGTTTCATCGTGACTACCTATATTGAATCAATGAGAAACTCAGCTCATTTCATGATGTCTAACCAGACCCAAATCCTAACATTAATGAAGAGAACAATAACACCAAGCGATATCCCAGAACAAGTTCTCAATAAAGAGATGTGATTACCTCTCTAGTCCATTTAGGTACTTGTCATAGGTGGAGAATTGAAGCCGACCACCAGTTGACAAAGTAAGTGCCTCAAAAAGATTTTCGCTGATAATCACATTGGCAATGATTGGAATTGCCGGGGCAATTCGTGAGAAGGCCTCTAGCCCAACAGTCAAATCTTCATCCACCTATAAAAATAACAGACATCGACAAATATCCATCCATCAGAAATTCGGATTGTAAAGAAAGAATACTAAGAAAGTAGGCTAACAATTTTTCAGTAAACAACTACTTGAATGGAATACCTCAACGTAGTTAAATGAACATACTCACATTAAGCAAAGGTTGGCTGGTAGCTGCCGGAATCTCCCAAGCTAGCATCATGTCAAATGTCAAGCGTCGGAACTTCTTATCAGTCAGATGACCAGTTACTTGAACAGATAAAGCCAGCGCTCGGAAGCAGCAGTATTCCAAGAAGTTCCTGGCATATCGCGATGGATGCTTTATTGATTCAGAAGCCTCCGCATTGAAGCTTTCTTGCAGCTCAGTCACAGAAATGCCTAGGATTCTGCATTGTTTTATTTACTTTGTCAATGAGGAAATGATAATTAAGAAAAACAGAGAAGTGGCAGATATTTTGATGTGGCAATCAGCCAGTTTCATTGAAAAGAAGGCATAGCACTGGCCTGCCCAAGAGTAATACAGAAAATTAATAACAGACACAATATTGGCCTAATCTATATCATAAGATGCATTATAGCATGGAGCAGAAAAGTAGTAACAGCACTTACTTAGAGCACCTACGAACAATCATATTAGCAATTGGAGAAAGCTCTGCAATCCAATTCCTGCTTGCAGATGGAGACCTTCCCATCTCCTCAAATTCTTCATCGAAGTAACTTCGCTTGCTAAGTAACCATTTAAATGATCCTTCTCTTACTAGACCCTCGAGCATATTTCTAGCTTTGCTTGCTGTTGCCATCTCCAGTGTTCTTGTTCAAAATCCAAGAACTAATTTTCACCAATAGCTTGCTATCTCAAAATAATCCCACAAGAGATACCTAAAAGATTCCTTATTTTATTCAATTCACCAGAAATAAAGTTCGCATCAGAACTCAATAAACCATACTTATTCAAAATTAGCTACTCTATTCCCAAAAACTTATGAATCGAGAATTTTTCTGAAAAATGCTTATCAACACCCCCAATAGAAAACCTAAATATTGTTCAAGGCATTCTATAAATTCCCACAATCCACTAAAAAAACGACAGTAATCCCAATTTCAACAGGCTTTAGATTCCAAAAACTATCAAAGAAAAAAAAAAACAAAAAGAAATAAAATCAATACTCAAACAGCTTCTCTTAGAACTATATTCATACCTTAAATCCAATTCAATTTGCAATATTTCAAGAACTCCACTTCAGATTGAGTTCAGCGATTCCTAACTCAGGAACCCATATCAACAAAATAGCAAATTCGCAGAATTACACGAACAGACAAAGCAAATAGGTTGAAATGAAATCGTCAAGTTGCTTCTAATGGGTTCAGTTCATTATTCTGTCGTCACAGAGGCAATATCCAAAAGGGACAGATAAAAAAACTGTTTTGTTTGGATGGATTAATTGATGGGTTTATTTGCATTTCAGTGTGTGACGCACGAGATTGAAGCTATCAAGCAACTCAACTCTCGTCACCGAAGGAAGAATCTTCTACTTTTGTGCAAAATGCATTTAAGTCCCTGAGAATATTTATTAGTTGATTAAGAGGACAGAACCTTTAGTTAATCAATTTTGTTTTTCCCACATATAATAATAATAATAATACTAATAATACTAATAATTATTATTATTATTATTATTATTATTATTATTATTATTTTATTAAAATATTTTTTTGAAATGATTTGAATAAACATTAAAACCTAGGAATTAAGAATAACCACGAGTTAATTATACTCATGTTCAATGAAATTTTATATTATCTGAACTTAAATCACAACTTTTTATTTAATAACATTAAAATTACTGAACTTTATAAATTATTATAAAAAAATTATCGCCAACCAATTTTAATAAATCAAGAGCTAGAAAACTAATTTCTTTTGGATTTGTTGGGTTATAATGGTATTACAACTCCACCACTAGTTACTTTTTGCCAAGTTGCAAAAAAATAGAGACAGAGATAACTAATTGTAGTGTTGTGATATTATTATCAGCAATAATTTTTCTGCAATTCGTCAATAAATAAGGCCAAAAGTAACAAACGATAGAGTTGTAATACATTATAACTCTATAAATCCATAAAAAATGAAATTTCTGGCTGACAACTAGTTAAAATTGGTTGGCGATAATTCTTTTATAACAATTTATAAATTTCAATAATTTTAGTATTATAAAAAAAATTAATTTAAATGTAAATAATACAAAATTCAGTGACTATAAATATAATTAACCACATAGTCACCATGTATATTAAGTATAGAATAGTGGATAAATAAAAGATAGAGAATGCAAAGCTTGACCAATATTTGTACACATTTTTTGTTTTTACTTTTTTCAAATTACTATATATAACTAAAATTCTTTATGAGTTCACATTTGGATTAATAGATTTTAAAATTCATAAATTTAGTAAAATTTATGAATTGTGAGATATATGGATTTTAAGAATTTCATTGTTTGGTATAAGTATAAAATTTATGGATTGATAATGTAATTACTCTTACATTTTTATTTAGTTCAATAACCACAATCTATTAATTTAACAATTAATTTTCAATTTTATCCATCATTAAATATTGATAATTTATTATTAATTAATCATATACAATCAATTTCACTATATACTTAAAAAAAATAAAAATAGTTAGAATTGAAAAGTAAAAAATAATAATGTTTAATTACATTGCTAAAATATTTTTTATTAATAATTTAATATATGTTAACATTATATAATAATAATAATAATAAAGCAATTAGCTGAAATTAGAAAAAAATTTATTTTTATTTTTTTAGGATTAAAGATAGTTTTGAAATATTATTAATTTATTAGAGATAATTTTGGAATAAAAAAATATAGCAATAATTTCTCATTGATCAAATTCTATAGATTTTGGATTTTTTCTACCTAGAAGGTGAGAAATTAAATCTTTCAAAATGAAAGATTTTGATGGATAAAAGATTTTTCAAAATCATGTATTTTGACTTTTTTAAATAGTCAAATGATAGATTTAATATAAATTTATGAATTGTTTAAAATTTTTTATTTAAAATTTCTAAATTCAAATATAACCTACAATGAAATTCTTTATTTATTTATTTTTTTAATATTATTATTTGTTTTTGTTTTTTTAGAAAATCAATTTATTTATTTTTTTATTGATTGTTTTGACAAGGTTTTTATTACTCATTGGATTAATAGTATACCAGTGTTTAAGAGTATCCCCAATAGATTATTTATTTGAATTTTTTTTTATTTTAAAGAGTAAATCCATAAAAACTCTTTATTTTTAAATTTTAGAGAAGAGAGTAAGCTTGGCTTTTAATATCTAGAAAGTCAAACTTCGCTCTCAATTTTATATATCACTTAAGGCATATAAATTTTTTATGTATATTCTGGTATGTTACTTTTCTTTTTCCTTAAAGTAAAAATAATTTATTTTTTTAATAAATATTAATTTACGAGGAATAAAATAAAATAAAGAATAAAAATATAAAGAGCTTATTAGACTTAAAAAAAATATTGTTACTCTCTATATTTAAAAATACCTTAAAATATTTTTTAAAATAAAAACACTATTGGAATGCCCTAATAATTTATTTTTGTTTATTTTTCTTTCAATTTTTTCCTTCGGATTTTTTCATTGCAACATATTTTATGTGATTGTGGGGCATGTGCACTATTGGAATGCCCTAATAATTTATTTTTGTTTATTTTTTTTTTGCATTCCTTCCTTCTGATTTTTTCATTGCAACATATTTTATGTGATTGTGGGGGCATGTTTTTTTTGGGTGAATTTCACTCATGGATCTCCAACATAACAATTTGGTACCTGAAAAATTATTTGTAATACAAAAGTATCTCAATTATCTAATTCGTAACAATTCAGTATCTGAAAGATTATTTGTAACACAAAGGTACTCCAATTATGTAAATTGTAACAATTTAGTATTTTTTAAATTATTTATAACACAAAAATATCTCAACTTTTATTTTGTAACTAAATAATACAAATATCTTCAACTATTAGAGTTCATTTAGTATGTGTTTGCAAAAAACGTTTTTCGGATAAAAAAATTTTGTATTTTTAACTTTTTTGAGTTTTGAAAACTATTTTTGGTAAATACAGATAAATAGATATTTTTTCCAAAAGTATATTTCAAAAAAAATAATTCATAAATTAAAAAAATTAGTCAATTAAATAAAAAAAATTCAAAATATGCTTTTGGAACACTTAACAGCACTCTCAAACACTTCTTAGTCTCTTTAACATAAGTATAACATGAAATGTCCAAATAAATTTTAATAAAAACAAAATTAGTTGTAATACACAATTAGTAAAATTGAAATTTATCTGAAGTGAATATTATATCTAATTTTATTTTTATTAAAATTTATTTGATGTGGATATTTTATATCATACTTATGTTAAGAGATTAACATTCAAATACAGAAGTAATATTTAATTACAAAATAAAAGTTGAGGTATTTTTGTATTACAAAATAAAAATTGAGGTACATTTGTATTACAAATAATCTTTCAGGTATTGAATTGTTACGAGTTACATAATTGGGGTACCTTTGTATTATAAATAATCTTTCAGGTACTGAGTTGTTACGAGTTATATAATTGGAGAACCGTAGGTGAAATTCAACCGTTTTTTCTCTTATTCTTTGCCTTTTTTTTTTTCAACGTAACATGGATTTTTAATTTTGTTCTATTAAATGATTTTTTTCCCTTAGATTTCACATCTACTTTTATGTTGATGTAATTTGGGGTGAGCATAAATTTCGGTTCAATTTTTTATATATAAATCAGTTAAATCAGTTTTGTTCGGTTTAAAAAGTCACGAAACCGAAATAACAAAACTGAATCGAACCTATATTAAAAATATATTTTATATATATATATATATATAATATGCTATATATTAAAATATATAATTATATATCATAATATATAATATTTATATTTTAATAAATTATATGTTATTTAATATATAATATTTGATTATATTATATATTGTATATTATACATAAAACCGAATTAACCAAATCAATTTTTTCAGTTCAATTTTAATATTTATTTTTGATTGAGTTTATAAATTTTCAATAATTTAGTTTTTGATTTTTTAATCTTCTTCTTTCCTTTTCAATATGGGTGGCGAAATCAATTTTTTTCTAAGAAAAAAAAATTCAAAATGGGGACTTGTCGGTGAAATTCATAAACAATATTTCAATTATGTAAATTATAATAACTCAGTATCCTAAAAATTATTTATAACACAAAAATATCCTAATTATATAAATTGTAACAATTCATTACCTCAAAAATTACTTGTAACATAAAGGTACCCCAATTATGTAAATTGGAACAACTCAGTACTTTAAAAATTATTTGGAACACAAACGTACCTCAACTTTTATTTTGTAACTAAATAGTACTTTTATCTTCAACTATTAGGACCGTTTAGCATTGTGTTTAGAAAAAATAATTTTCGAGAAAAAATTTGTATTTTTAACTTTTTTAAATTTTGAAAATTATTTTTGGTAGATATAGATAAATAGATATTTTTTCCAAAAACATATTTGAAAAAAAAACAATTCATAAAAAATTAAAAAATTAGTCAATTAAATCAGAAAATTTAAAATCTGCTTTTGGAACACTCAACAGAATTTCCAAACACCTTCTTAGTATATTTAAAAAAAGTATTACATGAAATATCTAGATAAATTTTAATAAAAAAAAATTAGTTGTAATATCCAGTTAGCAAAATTGTCTAATTTTATTTTTATTAAAATTTATCTAATGTAGATATTTCATATCACAGTTATGTTAGGGAAACTGACAGTTAAAGATGAAAGTACTATTTAGTTACAAAATAAAAATTGAAATACTTTTGTGTTATAAATAATTTTTGAGATACTGACTTATTACAATTTATATAATTTAAATGCTTTTATATTATAAATAATTTTTTTAGATACTAAATTATTACAAATTATATAATCGAAAAAAAATGGGTGAAATTCACCCGGACTAGTCTCCTCCTCCATATTTAAATTCCAAAATGATTTTTCAGCCTTTATTTTTTCCAAAAACATTATCTTTTCATTTGAGGAAACTGGTCTCCGCTTTTCAGCGCCATAAATCTGGGGCTTCGTGGACAATCAAGATACAGTAGTTGATTCAATGTTACTATTGGTGCCTGATCCCACATAAGATGGTCTTCAATGCTTTTTCTTGTTCTCTTTGTCCTTTTTACTTCCTTTTATTTTTCTTCTTAATATTTTCATATTTATCTTCAACTCGCATAATTGTTGGTTATTAAACAAGTGCTAGTTTTAGGGTGAAGTGATTTTTTTTTTTACCAAAATTTTTGCACTTATATTTAAACAGTATCAAATTTTTATTTTTTTATCAATTTAGTAGTATATTTTTACAATTTTTGTTTTAAATAAAAGTATATATAATATTTACAGTAGAATTAGTTTAACGTGAATAATGAAAATACAAGTGTCATGATACTTTTACATACAACTTCAGATAAAAAAGTCATATATTATTAACTCATATATCTAAAAATTAAAATATTATTTTTTAAATAATTAATTACCATTAAATATCCAAACTATACACTTTTTAATAATTTTAGCTCATATTACGAAATTTTGCAATTTAATTCATCAACTTCGTTTTTTTCCTATAATATCTTCCCATGAAAATTTGTGGCTGGTCTTGCCTACGTGGAACCTCGGATACCTACTTGTCTATATCATTAAAAAAAATAAAAAAAAAGTACACCTCAGCAAACGATGCATTTTATCCCTAAATCTTCTCACCTTGTCGTCACCCCTTCCCCATGGCGCATAATCATGACTTCCAACCACCTTCCTTATCCGCAGACCGATTTCGTGCAAGCCACCATTTCTTCTTCATTTTGAAAACAAATCTCGCATTAGAAGGACAAACTCAACAACATATCAACTTCGTTCAACCATTCTTGTTCGAAAACAATGTTCGTCTCTTCTCTCACTGGCAGTAAAGTTCGATTTTTCTAATGTGGGTAAGTTATGGTAGATGTTTTGGTATGATTTTTTCCCCAATTCTTTTCTCCACCAAAGACTTATGACTGGGTTTCTTCGATTCTGCCACTTTTGGTACGTTTTCTAGCATTTCTTTTGAGTACATGACTAGGTTTTGTTGAAGTTTGAGGGTTGATGCTGAAATTGAAATTTAATAGGTGATGGGTTATTAACTAATCACTGATTTGAGATTTTGCATAAGTAATACTAGAATTGATCAATGATTTGGAATTTTACATATGGGTATTACAAAAGAAGCATATCTTCGTAATTTTGATGGTTTGTTTTGTTTTTGAGAAGTTGAACTATTTTGAACCTTCTTTGCTTGCCTATGATTTGTTAAAAAAAATTCTTATGTTGTTTAGGTCAAATACCAATAACAAATTATGTTTCAACTTCTTCTTCTTTATTTCTTTTCCTATTTTTCTTTCCTTAATTTATCATTTGTTTCTAAGCACAACTACAACAATGCCCTTCCACTGGTCTATCTCCCTTCTTCTTCTTCCTCTTTATCATCTCTTTCTTTCCTTTCTTTCACTGATAAGTTTTTCTTTTTTGCTTGTTTTTTATGGGAGATAATTCAACACATGATCTATGTTAACCGTAGGGTAATTGCTCTCTATTTTAATCTTAACAATCAAATTAATTATTACTAATATTCTTGTTAAGTATTGTTTTGATAGTGTTCAAAGTTTCAGCACATTTGGTTAAGATTTCCTCATTGAACAACTCAAGAATTTTATGGAGACGTATAACTCCCGATCGGGATAAAAAACTCTCGACCGGGACACAAGTTCAGATTGGGAAAACATTGTCTCTAAGTGCCTCAAAGTTCCAATAGCAAAAATAGACTGGAAAAGAGTATGTCCCGACCAGGACCGGTATTTTCCAGACCGGGACACAAATGTCCCTCAAGGCTGTAGTACAGACCAAGCAAATCAAGTGTCTAGACCGGAAAACTCTGCAGGATGTTCACCCAAAAGTTCCAATAGCAAAAGCAGACAGGGACATGGTATGTCCCGATCGGGACACTTAGTTTTCCGATCGGGAAAGGCTATAGTCCGAGTGGAACATTCAAAAAGATGTAACCGTTGAAAAGGAGACACCATCAAAGTGTGCCACATCATCAGAAAGTCAAAACACTCTTAGTCAAAATTAACTTCGGTCTCGACCGGGAAGGGTAGTCCCGGCTGGGACTCATTGAAAGCCAAGAAGACCTAAGTTCCTAGCAGTGACATCATTGGGCAAGTCTCGATGGGGACACATGGAGTCCCGACTGGGACACTTGAATAAAAACTAGCCGTTGGGATTTTCAGCCAACTAGAAGCTGCCACATATTGCAATTGGGTATTTCCCGACTGGAACACCTCTCTCTACAGACTGCATTTAATACACTTGTACGAGAACGTTAGAAAGAGTTATGACACCACTTTGTAACAGCTAATTGGTAAGTAATCAATATAAATACTAACCAAAAGGCCATTTAATTAGATCTAACAACTTAACAAGTGCCAAAGCTATTGCAATTTATTTTCTCAAATCCTTTCATTAATTGTTTTTGTATAAGGGTTCAAGTGTTAATCTTAAAATACTTGGGTAGTGTGAGCCAAATTACAAGGATTTGGTTATTGTGTGAGCCACAAAACACAAGGGAATTTTGGATTGAGTGTTAGCCTTGATAAAACAACTAGTTGGGAGTGAGCTTATTAAAACTCCAAAGATTGTAATCTAAGTGATTAGATTAGTAAATACCCAATCTAAGTTAGAGAGAGAAGTAGGGTTAGTTAACACCCGAACCTCTATAAAATTCGTGTCTCAATCTTCTCCTTTTCTTTTACTATCTTGTGAGTGCAATTTTTTTTTAATTTTCCACCAATTCATCCCCCATCCCCCCCCCCTTTCTTGGTGATTGATTGGGCAACAATTGGTATCAGAGCAAGGTCTAGAAGTCAAGCCTAATAAGCTATAGCAAATATCAACAATGGCACAAGAAGGATTCCAAAGCCTCAAACCTTATTTTTTGGGGTCAAATTATGCCCATTGGAAGTTTAGAATGGAGACATATTTGGATAGTGAAGGCATTGATGTGTGGGATAGTGTTCGCAAAGAATGGACATCACCAACAAGAAAGAATGTTGTAGGAGAGGATGAACCTCTCCCAAGAGATGAGTGGATTGAACCACATAGAAGAGCAAATAGCAAAAACAAGAAGGCCATGGCCATCCTAGCAAGCTCTCTCTCTCTCTTGAAGAGTGTGGGAGAGTCCAACATTATCCAACCGCCTACAATATAGAGAGGACTTTGGAGAACTATCATGAAGGAACAAAGCAAGTTCGTTTTAGGAAGATTCAACTCCTAATGAACGAATATGAACTCTTCAATATGAAGCCAAATGAGATCATCACAAAAATGACAAATCGCCTACTCTTCATTATCAACAATATAAAGAAATATGAAAGACACACAAGCCTTGAATATGTAAATAACAAAATCCTGAGAAGTCTTCCAATGAAAGACTATAGATCAAGAGTGACGGGTATGGAAGAAGCCAATGAGGATTTGAGCACTATTCCTACCGATGTGCTCATTGGTAAGATTCTAACACATGAAATAGCTCTCATGAGAAAAAGAGCTTGAAGGAGAAAGAGAGAAGAAGAAGCCTCTTGCTCTTAAGGCAAGCAACACCTCCTCAAAGGCTCAAGATATAGACCTCATTAGTGATGATGGGGTGAGTGAAGAAGAGGATGAGGAGATAGCCATGCTATCTAGAAGGGTCAAAAGAATGATAGTCAACAAATATGAAACTATCAAAAACTACAAGCAAAAAGCTTCAAAATTCAAAGGCTCCTCATCCAAATTCAACAAAAATAAAGAGGAGATGAAGTGCTATGAATGTGGGAAGAAAGGTCACATTAAATCCAAATGTCCTATGCTCAAGAAGTACAGGGGCAAGTCTCACAAGGATAGAGGGGACAAGGGCCATAAAGCTACATGGGATGATCCTACATCAAGTGATGATAAGGAGAGCCAAGAAGATATAGCCAACTTGTGCATCATGGCCTTGGAGGACAACTCCAATGAGGTAACATCCACTTTTTCTTCTACCTTAAATGATTTTGATGATGATAATGATCTTATTGAGGTGATGAGCCTAGAATTAGAAAGATAAAAAAGAAAAACTGATTTTTATAAGAAAAATAGCTCCAAGCTTAAGGATGACTTATCTAATCTTCAAAAGGTTGTGGAAGAGCTAAAAATCTCTAATGCTTCTCTCAAGAAGTCATTACATGAACTTTCATCAAGACCCTCAACTACCTCTTTAATTAAAGAAAATAACTTTTTGAAAAATGAAGTTGAGGAACTAAGACTTTCTGTTTCTAAATTTCACAAAGGGAAGGAAAGTTTGGATACTCTCATTGTATCCCAAAGACCTCCCCTAGTGAGACATGGCTTAGGCTTTAATGGAACATCATCTTCATCTAAAACCATCTTTGTAAAAGCTTCAACACCACAAACCTCCTCAAATGAGGTAGAGGCCTCTAAGGCCAAAAGTAAATCACACACCAAAGCTACTACTCAAAAAGAGAGTAATAAGGGCTCACATGGTTCAAGAGGGAAACCTCAAAAGGCCAGCCATGCATTCTTGTATAAGAGGTATGCACTTAAAAAACCATCCACTAGTCATGATTGTGTTTGTTGTTATACCTCTTCATATATTCCTAATAAAAAGGTTATGAGGCCAAAACCTCATGTCAAGTGGCAAGATATCTTTAAAAAGAAGCAATGCCATTATTGCATGGAGTTTAGGCATATAAACATTCATTGTTGCATAAGAAAATCCTATTAGAATTCCTCAGAGGCTAACCTCCAAGGACCCAAGGTTGTTTGGGTACCTAAAAGACAAACTTGAATTTATGTTTTATAGGTATGCCTTAAATCTGCAAGCAATGAAAATGTTTGGCTCTTGGATAGCGGATGCTCAAGGCACAAGACCGGAAATAAAAGCCTCTTTACTAGGCTCAAACATATTGATGGAGGTAAGGTTACATTTGGGAACAATGCTAAAGGTAAGGTAATTGGCATTGGTTCCATAGGATTAAATGATATTTCAATTATTGATGATGTAATGTTTGTTAATGGTCTAAAGTACAATTTATTAAGTGTGAGGCAATTATGTGACAAGGGAAACAAAGTCACCTTTAGCTCCAATGAATGTTTAGTGACCTCCTTATATGGTCAAGAAATATTCAAAGGAGAAAGAGATGACAACACTTACATAATTGACTTACACAAGTTGTCTAATGTCTCCTCCAGCTGTCTTGTGTCTATTAGTGAAGAATCTTGGCTATAGCATAGAACACTTGGACATGCAAGCATGGATTTAATTCAAAGTCTTAGCAAAGATGAACTAGTAGATGGACTACCAAAAGTCAAATATTTGAAGGACAAAACTTGTGAGCCATGTCAAAGAGGCAAGCAACACAAATCATCCTTCAAAATAAAAAATTGTTTAATCACATCTAGACCTCTTCAACTATTGTATCTAGATTTATTTAGATCTAGTAGAGTTGCAAGTTTGGGTGGAAAACACTATGCATTTGTTATTGTTGATGATTATTCTAGATTCACTTGGGTAATTTTCTTAGCTCATAAAAGTGTTACTTTTGAAATCTTCAAGTACTTTGCCAAAAGAGTTCAAAATGAGAAAGGATATTGCATCTCTAAAATTAAAAGTGATCATGGCAAAGAATTTGAAAATGAAATTTTTGAAAATTATTGTTTGGAAAATGGTATTTCTCATGATTTTTCAACACCAAGGACTCCTCAACAAAAGAGTAGTTGAGAGGAAAAACAGAACATTGGTAGAAATGGCTAGAACAATGCTTAATGAATATGGTCTACCAACTTATTTTTGGGCGGAAGCCACTAAATACGGCATGCTATATTGTAAATTGTGTTTTTAAAAGACCAATTTTGAATAAAACCTCTTATGAGCTTTGGAATGGAAGAAAACCCAAGATTTCATATCTTAGAGTATTTGGTTGCAAATGCTTCATATTAAATAGTAATGACAATCTTGGAAAATTTGCCTCAAAGTTGGATGAAGGCATTTTTCTTGGCTATTCCACCTCTAGCAAAGCCTATAGAGTATTTAATAAAAGAACATTAGTTGTTAAAGAGTTTATGCATGTTAATTTTGATGAGTCCTATACACTTGATCTTGGGAAAGGTATTTCTTTGAATGATATTGTAGGCTCTATGGAAAAACTCAATCTTGATCAAAGAGAACAAGAAATACCCCTAAAGAAGAATGACCTTGATGAGGAGCAACTATAAGTGGAGGAAGAAACCCAAGCTCAAGAGTGAGAGACAAATGAGCTACAAAGGGAGTGGAGATATGCAAAAAACCACCCAAAGGAGCAAATCATTGGTGATCCCTCAAAAGGTGTATGTACTCGTTCAAAATTCCTTGATTCTAATCTTGCTTGTGTATCTCAAATTGAGCCAGAGTCAATTAGTGAGGCTTTGGATGATGAAAGTTGGGTGATTACTATGCAAGAGGAACTCAATCAATTTGAGAGAAATGAAGTTTGGGCCTTGGTTCCAAGACCTAGTGACTACCCAATCATTGGTAGTAAGTGGGTCTATAGGAACAAATTGGATGAGAATGGTAATATCATAAAAACCAAGGCTAGATTGGTTGCCAAAAGATACAACCAAGAGGAAGGCATTTGTAACACCTTATACCTGTGGCTACCACTTGTATTTGTATCATGTTATCATGTATTGCATAAAATAAGAAAGAATCCTGTTTATAATGAGGGACAAATTTTTTTTGAATCATATAACATTTCACTTTGTAGCATTTAGCAATTCAGCAAAGCATAACAGCTTGACTATATACATAATATATATATCACATCACTGCATATTCACTATATTATACGTGTACAGACATATAGTCCAAAACATAAAAGTAATGTCTCTATACCTATGTGAAATGCAAGGAGAGAAATTGGTGAGGCTCGGCCGGTGATCTGTGATCCATGTCTTCTATATGGTATGCACCTCCAAAATGAGCTAATTACTTTTCTTTGCCTGAAAGATGATGCAATTTGATGAGTTGCAACTCAATGAGAATAATTATCAAAAGCTTTCTAAAGTATCAAGCCAGTCGCAATTACAAGTAGTAATCGTCATTCGTACACATTTTGCATGTCATTCTATTTATCAATATCACATGAATATAGATAATATTAAATCATGTAAACATTTCATTTGCTTATACTTATGCTTATGTCACTTTCTTTTTGTTGTGACCAGGCTAAATAGACACTATTCCGGGTTTCCATATGAACGTTTGCATTTGCTAGCTAGCTTGAGCATTTGTAACATTTGAACATTTGCTAGGCCATAGGCCTTTTCTTTTGCTTTTGAACATTTGTATGGGCTATAGGCCTCTTCTTTTGCTTTTCAATGCTATTTAGCTAGTCACAACGCCTTTTAAGTCCATATGCATATGCATTTGCAATAATCATTATACATTTCAGTCAACTTTTGCCTTATACAAAGAAAACCTATACATGTAATCCAAACATATACTTTACATTCAATACAGTTTCATTGGCCATATCATAGCAATCATGTAATTTAAATAAAGCAAATCAAGTCACATTACACGTAGCACGTACCAAAGAAATCGTTTGATAATTAAACTCACCTTTTTCTTTTGATATTGAGCCTCTAACTTATTGTCTTTCACTTCCTTGGGGCTCTCCAATATGCTGTGGGCCTAATTGAATATATACTTGGTCAATTGGTAGCTAAATAAACTTAGTGAAACTTAAACAAATTGAAATATGCATATTATGGATCACTAACTAGGGTTTGGTATAATGGTAGTGTGACCTTCATGTGTTCAGTAGCTTACAACTTTTCTTATACTAGTCCAATTTGTATGATTCTTATTTCTAATTAAAGCTAACATGTAAGCTACCACATATCTAAATTTCATAACAATTTTACCCTTGTGGAATATTTTATGCAATTTATAAACATGTTCTTTTCTCTGCCTTGTTTTCGACCTTAAGCAGTTTTGGGATACCAACTTTGCTACTTCATATCTTACAATGTGTAAGTCATATTTATATGAAACTTTGAATGAACATATATATGCTAAATTGGAACATTTTTCATGTTGACAACTTTCATCCATTCTGCTTCTAAGATCCTCATGTGGTAGGGTAATTTGACTAGTCAGAAACAGGGCTGACATCCGGACCAGTTTGACTTGTGAAGGCCATAACTCACAACATACATAACATATTGCGATGAAATATAAATGTCAGCTAAGATATGTACCTATAACTTTCATGTTTTGACCATTTACAGATTATGTCTATAAGGAGCTCAAAATTGGCAAACAATTGATTGGACTTGTCTAGGACACCAAGCAAGCAACTCAAATATGAAACATGCATGACTGACTTGCCTATAACTGAACATCCACCCATCAT
>CATIWF010013377.1:0-14139 GCA_949630135.1 Balakata baccata | reverse complement strand
ATGAAATCTCTTAATACAAAACTTCCCCATCATCTTCGAAATCTTACAGATGTGTCCTCACCCATAGCAAACTGATCAATCACATATTAAAAACCTTACATATTTCACAAATTGAACAAATATGTTTTTAACAGCCAGTAGCATTTGGTACAATTTATAAAAAAAAAAATTATCTACTGTTTTTTATAAAAATCAGTCGTATTTAGCTGTGGACTTTTTGCTATTGGCTTTTAAAAAAAACAAATATTAACAAAAAGTCAACTTAATATTTGCGTCTCTTCCATACGTGACTTGTGAAAAATAATAACCACAAAAGATCCATTTCTTTACGCATGCCTACACTTAAAGCAAACTGCACGAAAGCTATATAAAATACATTGGCTTTATCCCAAATTCAATAAACCAAATGAAAACCTTCAATCCAATAGAAAAAAAATCCAAATCACACAATTCCAACTTTTATCTCTATTTTATTCTACAGCTGCTGCTCAAGCTCCGATCATTCCGATGCATCCATTGAAATCCCAAATTCTCAATTAATTTTTAGACCTAGCTAGCTCAAGAACGATCATTAATTACTTCACTCCTGGGTTCTTTCCTCTCTTTTCAAACATATATTTCCCTATGTCATCAGTTTAAACATTCTCATATAAGGTCCGACATGTTTTATCACAAGCCATTAAGTCTGTTCCCTAAAATTGGTAGCTCCAACTTCAGATCGATCGAGCTTCAAGAACTAAAACACAATGACATATTATACTAAAACACAATGACATTAATTTGTTAGTGCCTATCTGCAACGTGCAAAGAGATCGATTTTGCTGTTAAACTTCAAGCCATAAGCAAAAAATTATTTGCAGTTCAATCTCCAAATGTTTTGATCGAGAATGAAAAATTGGTGTCGTTACATAAGTTGCAATGATATTGTCACATCATACACTTGCACTGTAGTATTTTGACAACCAATTTCTTTTAGCAAGCTGCATATTCAGTGTAATTCATTTACTGTAGTTGCAAGAGCCCGATATTCTGCCTTTGTGGAAGAACGAGACACTAATCTCTGTTTCCTTGAATCCCCGACAAATCAAATTACAGCCAACACATATAACATAACCTGTGACGCCTTCCATATATAATAAGAATAGTCCCATTATAAAGGTAAAATGTCACAATTAAACTGAACTAATATTAGTTCCTATAAGAACTTTTTCCATATTAACATACATACGTGTTTTTTTTTTTTTTCCTTTTCTCTTTTATTACCAACATATTTGGTTCATGGCTATAACCCTCATACATGTCCACACACATGCGCGTACGTACACGGAAACACACACATATATATATATATATATATATATATACACACACACACACAAACATTGTAAACTTTATTATTACACAAGGCATATTCAGTATTCCCAAATGCATGTTTATACATATTACAAAATATGATAGCTTAGACCCACAAACTAGGTCACATATGTCTTCTCTTGATATGGACATTATTTTCTCTTTTCAACCTTCAACTCTAATATCTACAAACTTCTGAACCTACGTGAAAATAATTTACGCTAAGCTATTTCTAGTTTAGTGATATATATAAGCATTAAAATTTTTCCATGCAATCACACAAGTAGATAACATGAAAATATATCATGGCATTAAAATGTATAACCCATTACATTAATATCATGGAAAAATGACATAACAAACTCATGCAATACTCACGTTCTTTATCATATTGTACATTCTTTACATATTTTCATGTCTCATTTCTCACTTTAATATATAACTTTATTAAATATTTCACCATACTTCGTTTCTCTTTTCAATAAATAACTCAAACCTCATTCCCTGATTGGCTGGATACGGGGTGTGAAATAAGAGCATTCATCCAACCTAGTCACCCTACTCATTATAGTCTCAAGTCAAGAAGGATTATCAAGCTTAAAATAACTTGACTGAGTATAAATCTATGAGTACTAAGAACAAAGAAGCTTACCAAGCTCCATCCTCATTGTCCTCACTCATAGATTTGTCGATACATATCGCTTATCCCCTTAATAGTGCATGATACAATAAATTTAGTACTCGTAAGTGTACGAACTATGGTAAAATGACAAATTCACTCCCAAAGTCGATCTCTCAAGAAATTGTTTGGCTTGAATTCTAAATTAATTAAAATTACCAATAGAGATGATAAAATAAATTATAAACACTCTAACCACGTTTTGAGATTTAATTAATTAAACTAGAGTACTGAAATCAAATTAAAAGTAATAAAATAATTGAAATAAAACAAATGAAGATAAATAGGTACTTAGCTTTGCTTTCTCCAATTTCGTATTTTCCTCAATTAATTAAATTCTAACAAATCTGGATTTAATAACTCTCGCTTTTATCACCAATTAAACATTGTCATGAATTAATTAGTATCCAGTTCAATTTTTAAATTAATTATAGGTGGTTTGCCTAATAATTAAATCCTAAAATTTTTACTTCCACTTCAATAATTGTTTATTAAACAATTATAAAACATATAAATTAATGAAGAACAATTGAAAATGAAAAATCCAAAATTTATTCCATAAAATATTTGAGTTTCAATACAAAATTGGGTTTTGCTAACTGAACACCAAGAATGATTTAGCCTAACATCATTGTATCAGTGATCATGATTACAATAACATCTAAACTAAACATTACAAATAAAAAGTAAGAAAGTAAAGGAATGTTCCCTGAAAAACGTTGAATCCTCGATCCAAAGACTAATATGGGTTGTCTAATCTCCGGCTAAATCTCCAAATAAACTCTACGAAATAATCCCAGACTTCTGAAATTAAGAGCAGTAAATTATCCCCAAAAGAATGAATAGAAATCATATAAAGGATAAAAAAAATGAACCAAAGAGAAGGATGATGATCCCCCCACACTAATTGAAATTAACCTTAAATACCTAGGTTTTTGAGCTTGAGTTCTATTCACCTTCAGACTCTTCTAAATCTTCCCAATTAAGTGCTAAATATTCTCTAGAAAAGGTCCCAAGCCAAAAGGAATTATGTTGCAAAATGTGGGCCCACACAATCTAAATTTAGATTGCCAATTAAAAATATAAAGTTGCAAGTCGCGACAGTGCAGGGGTTGTGCTATGTGGCATGGGTCTTGCATAGTATATACTCTAAAGAAGTGGCACAGGTCATGCTCTTAGCACGGTCATACTTCCTTTGGCTCTATTCTAGTAAGAGTGTCCAACATGGGTTATGCAATACAACACAGGTCGTGCACAGTAAGCGCCCTAATCAAAACTACATGAGCGTGACTCATTGCATGGATCGTGCCACTTGACTTAAGTTGTCAGCCTTGCACAGCATGGGATGTGCTAAGGTGCACGAGTTGTGAACATCATATGTTGTCTGAAACAACACGTTCGTGTAGCATTGCTCGACTATGCCACTGATGATGGTCCAATAACCGATGCTAAACTTCCTATGTCTCTTTTTCAGCCTTCACGGACTCCAATTTAACACCAAACGATCCCAAAAATGCTCGTTTTCCATGCCACTTCCTAACACAAAATGCAATCAAAAGAAACGAAATTAAGAGAAAACTAACACAAAATATACGTCAAACATATACAATTAATACTATAAATGAAAGTCACATCAGTGCACCATCTACCCTAAAGTAGTCCTCAGGTAGAGAAATTGATATTTATATCGTTTCTAGCCTTCACGGACTCCAATTTAACACCAAACGACCCCAAAAATGCTCGCTTTCCATGCCACTTCTTAACACAAAATGCAATCAAAAGAAACGGAATTAAGAGAAAACTAACACAAAATGTATGTCAAACACATACAATTAATACTATAAATAAAGTCACATTAGTGCACCATCTACCCTAAAGCAGTCCTCAAGTAGAGAAATGGGTATTTATATCGTTTCCAGCCTTCACGGATTTCAATTTAACACCAAACGACCCCAAAAATGTTCGCTTTCCATGCCACTTCCTAACACAAAATGCAATCAAAAGAAACAGAATTAAAAGAAAACTAACACAAAATGTACGTCAAACACATACAATTAATACTATAAATGAAAGTCACATCAGTGCACCATCTACCCTAAAGTAGTCCTCAAGTAGAGAAATGAGTATTTATATCATTGTATCTTCTCTTATTTATCTCAATCTTATATGATTTCATCAATATTTATATCATATAATCATGATCGCATAGCATATTTAGGTCCACAAACATGTTTTATATAGTATAACATCATACTCTATCATTTAGGCATATTTGACATGTTTCGAGCCCACTTAAACATCATTTCAACAAAGTTCATTTTTTGCTGTGAATAGTGTCTTCACAGCCATGAATTTTTGGGCTAGTTGTGAAGCCTTATCGTGAAAGCTACTAGACCTATGTTTAAGGTCATAACAGTTTTCAGCTTGGTTGTGACGCTGGTTGTAAAATGACCTAATTTGTTTCTATGACCAAATTCCAATTTTAAACACTTCCTAAACACATATAATTATTCCTGAGCATTTAACACAATTATACTCAAGTTTACATGACTCAAATCATTACATATTAGGTTCACAGCTAGCTCAATAACTCAAACAATGTATACACTTTACATTTCCAAGCACGTATGACATTTTCATGCTCATTCAACCTTGTATAAATATTCAAATACCTAATTTAATTTTCCTAAAATTTGAATATGTCATTTCATGCTTTCATAATTCATAATATTACCTTACTTATCAAACAAGCATACTTAAACTATATTAATGCACATAACACATCATTTACATGCATTTGTCATGTTTAAAGTGCAAATAACAATGCAAATATAACTTCTATTAGGAGCTTGACTAAAAACCAAACTAAGGAGCTACTCTACTCCCCTTGATGATCACCTCTCTCTTCTCCTTGTTTCCCTATCACAAACACATCCATATATAAAATTCTATCTCTACATAAACATTGCAAAAATGTAAAACTAACTCATATTTCCCAAACTATGGTTATTATGCATGTGCCTAACTCAATCTCACAATATCTTACTTGCCACAACTTCAAAGAACTTAAATGTACATAAAACCTTAACACCCTTCTTACACCATAACCCATCTTCCATGGTTCTTTATCCAACATACACAATCTCTGCATATAGTTTCATAATCATAACTAAAAGATGGAGTTCTAGTGTTTTCTTACATGTTGATGGTAGAAAACACTTTTGATCATGCAAAGAAACTGAGCTCTCTTTTACTTGCATTTTCTCTCTTCCAACTCTTCTTTTATGTTAACAAATCCTTCAAATCTCATTTTAATCTTAGTTTCTCTCTTGATTTTGGTATTTGATCACTCAAAAATCTATGAAGAATCACTCTCTTAGGGTTCTTGGGTGTGTATGGACGGTTCTTAGGGTTTAAAAGTTGAAAGGGTGGCAAAAAAATGAAGATAAGAAAGTGTAAAAAGCTTTTATACCAGACTTTTCACGATCATAAAGGTCTATTATAGCAACCACCTCAAATAGTCAATGTTTATCCTTGACCATGATGTTCACAGCCATGAATCACCTTGCCATAGGCATGAATCATCTATTTTTTATATTTCTTCATTTATTTCATCCCTCTCTTCAATTCTAAGCCAAAATTGACCAATATACCCCACATATACCTCATATATATCCTCATATACCTTCAATACATCTCTCATATGTTTACTAAACTAATTTATCTATACTTTTAATTACCAAAATACCATTCGTCTGTCATATACTCATATATTACAACTAAGCCTTATTTAGCAGGCATTACATAACCAAAAGTGGATTTACAATCATCAATATTGTCAACCCAGTCGGCATCACTATATGCTGAAACATGAGTAGTCAATGATTTTCAAATAAGTAAACCCGAATCTATTGTTGCCTTTAAGTAATGTAAAATTTGTTTAATAGCAGAACAATGAGCATCTTTTAGTGCATGCATAAATTGTGAGACTTCGTTGATAGCACAACACATGTCTGGCCGTATAAGGGAAAGATATTGTAAGCCACCAACCACAATACGATAAAGGCTTTCATCTTACAAAGAATTTCTATTATAAGCTAAGAGTTTAACAAAAAGAGAGGTTGGAATTGAAACAATGTTCGCATTATCTGTGTTAACCTGAGAGAGCATATCTCGAATGAATTTGGTTTGGGTTAACAATAATCCTTCCTTTGTCTAGTGAACTTCAACCCCTAAAAAATAATGTAACTTACCCAAGTCTTTCAAAGCAAAACAATGCTTGAGCTACTGAATGAGTTGTTTAAGAAAGTGATTATTGTTGCCAGTAAGAATAAGGTCATTAACATATATAAGGCAATAAGTAATAGTCTGACCTTGAACATAATAATAAAGACAATTATCTATTTTAGAGCTTATAAAACTAAGAGAGATAAGTCAATCAATGAGACACTTGTACCATTATCGAAAAGCCTGTTTGAGGCCATATAAGGAATGTTAAAGCTTACATACAAAATTTGGCCTAGATGAATTAATGAATCTTGAGGTTGTTACAAATAAATGACTTCCTCTAGCTTTCCATGCAAGAAAGCATTGAATACATCAAGTTGAGTAATATTCCAGCTTTGTGAATAGATAAGAGACAAGTAGTCTTATTATTGTTGGTTTCACAACATGACTGAATGTATGAGTGTAATCAACACTCGACCTTTGATGGAATCCTTTCACCACAAGACGCACTTTTAAATGATTAATAGAACCATTTGGCTTGTGTTTAATACGATATATCCATTTGCAGCCAACCACATTTTGATTTTCGTCTGGTGGTACTAATGTCCAAGTGCCATTGTTGAGTAGGGCATTGAACTCATCTTGCTTAGCACGCCTCCATTCAAGTGATTTATTTGCCTGAGAAAAGTAGGTTGGTTCTTCTTAGATTTAAGCAAGAAAGGTCTTAGGTTTAAGTGAGTTAGCTTGGGAGTGAGTGACCATTTTGTGGTTTCAGGGAGGTTAAGTTCAAGATGTTGCTTGAGTATTATATGAGCTAAAATCAACTTCAAGATTTAATGCAGGATGTGCAGTAGAATTGGAAGGTGCTGTAGAGGGTGGGAATGAATCTTGTAATGATGAAGATTGTGGAGAGGTAGAAGGAGTGGTGTGTGATGATTGTGGTGGTGTGAGAGATGGCAGAATGGAGGGCAAAAATATGGTGGCTGGACTAGATACTGGAGTAGAAGAAGTTGACCCCACCTTGTTGGAAAATGGAAAAACCTATTCATCAAATAAAATATAATGTCAGAGATAGAATTGCTGAGAGTGAAGATCATAACAATTGTAGCCCTTATGAATTTTATTGTAACCAAGAAAAACACAAGGAAGAGAACGAGGGGACAACTTATTCTTGGCATATGGACGGAGTTAGGGATAATGTAAACAACCGAAGACTTTAAGATTATTGTAATCAGGCATTGAATTAAAGAGACATTCATAATGACTTCTATTATTGAGAATTGGAGTTGGGAGTCTGTTAATCACATAAACTATAGTATCAAATACTTGTTGCTAATATTTAGAAAGAGTTAAGGAATGTTAGAGCATAGCTAAACCAGTCTCAACAATATATCTATGCTTGCATTTGGCACTACCATTTTGTTCAGGTGTTTTTGGGCATGAGCTTCTCAATGTAATGCCATTTTCGTGGAGATAAGATGAAAGTCCCTGAAATTCTCCACCCTAATGCTTGAAAGACTTTAATTGGCTTGTTAAAGAATTTTTCTACAATATCACCAAATTTAATGAATACATTCAAGACCTCTAATTTGTATTTGACAAAGTATAGCCGTGAATATTTGCTGAAATGGTCATAAAACAAAACATAATACTTATTATTACTAAGAGAATGGGTGGGAGTTGGACCCCAGACCATCAACACAATAAGTAGATAGTGAAAAAGGTAACCAGTGAATTTTGACTATAAGCATGACGTAAGGAATCACATTTAAGAGAACTATAACTAATATTTTGCTGATGAAGTGCTTTCTTGACAATAGGTATAGATGTATGACCTAGATGTGCATGCCACAGAAGAAGGGTGAAAAGATGAGCTTGAATAGAATTGGTGGTAAGTTGCAGAAAGAGAGAATAAATACCACTGTTATTTCGGCCTGAATGCAACAAAGCTTTCGTATAGATATCCTTAATTTCAAAATGATCAGGGAAAAATTAAATAGAAACTTGGTTAGTGTTAGCAAAAGCAGAAACTGATAATAAATTAGCATAAGCATCAAGGACATGTAGAATATTTCTTAATTTAAAGGGATGAGAATTGGAAGAAATAAAGTCAATGAAGCCTATGTGAGAGATTGGAAGATTTTTACCATTTGCAATTTTGACATCCTCTAGACCGTCATACTCAGAACTAGTTGCTAGGTTTTCCATATCCAAGATGAGCATATGTGTCTCTCCAGTGTCCAAAATCCAAGCTTGAGAGGGTGTAGTGGCAGAGGTAGCTAGATGACTGAGAGGTTTAGATACTGATGGTGATTAGGTTAGGTAGTAGGGTGAGTAGTAAGGAGATGAGCAGTGTTTGGAGAAGTGCCCCTGACCATGGCAATTATGACATGTGATGGTGGTAAGCCCCAAGTAATAGAAAAAATTGGAGTTACTATGTGCCATTTTATAGCTTGGACCAGAGAAAGTGTTATTAAATTGAAACCTATTGTTGGTATTTTGAGGTTCACGGCTTCTGCCTCTACCACGCTTGCTACGGCCATCTCAATTATAAAGTGATTGACCCCGTTTGTTGGTTGAGTGAATTTTTTGGCCATATGAGTTATAGGTGGAATAATTCTTTTGATGAATTGTCATTTTCAAGGCTCTGCTCTTCACTCAAAAAAAAAGACTAAGAGCTCATCATAAGTAACATCATCTTTGCGGTTTTCAAATGATCGAATAAAAGGTCTATATAGAGAACCAAGACCATTGGTGATAAACTTGAACAAGGTCGTCCTCTAGAATTGGGTGTCAAAGGGTCATAAGTTGATCATAAATACTTTTTGCTCTTTGAAGATACTATGTAATTGTTTCATTGTGCTTTTCTAGCTTGTAAAAATGAGAGGCAGCAACATAGGTATTTTCAAGTTTCACCCAAGCCTCTCTTGCCATAGATGATCTATAACCTGTGAGATATAAGATTCTGGTGTGGATCCAATGATCCAACTGAGGACAAGTTGGTCTTCATGAAACCAGGTTTGCTAAGTAGGGTTGATATGATCATTTAACATTTTTTGTGGTGGTGCAGTACTTCCATCAATATGATGTGAAAAATCATAGGTATAAAGAAGAGGATATAGTTGAATTTGCCATAAGAGATAGATGAATTTAATTTGATTGGGAGCTAGTGAGCAACGTTGGGTGGAGTGGGTGTAGGAGAAGGGGCTGTTGTCGAAATAGCAAGTTGAGGGGATGTAGTCCCATTATTAGTAGTGGTCATGCTTGAAAATGGTATTAGGACTGTTGTGCCTTTTTCAGCATGATACCATGATAATGTTAATAAAAGCAACAAAATCAACTTAATTTTTATTAACAGATTCGGGTAAATATATACAAGAGGAGGTTGTTACATCATATGAAAAGAGAAGAGTTTGAACTTAAGCAGGATTTATCACCATATGGTTATCAGCAGCAATTAAAAAAATATTCGAAAAACAAAGGATTTGTTTTATTTCCTTATCATATGTATCGCAATGTTTGGAGTGAATTTTATGGCTTAATTTTATCTATAGTCACCTAATTTTGGTATTATTGCAGTAAAATCACATAATTTTTTTTGTTATATAAAAGTCACTTGACTATAATTTAGTTTCTAATAAAATCACTTCTAGCTATTTTTCAACAATCAACAATCAAAAAAGTCATGCGAGCATCCTAGTTGACATATGATTCACGTCAGGTCACTATACATGTCAAATAAAGCACCATATATGTTTACAACTCAACATCCATGTCAATATCATAAATTAAAAATTATGTCAACTAAGATGTCAGAGTTCTATTTGACCTGTACATTGACATGACATGTTTTATGTGTCAATTGAGATGCTAGCACGACTTTTCCGGTTGTTGACTGCTGAAAAATCACTGAAAAATGACTTTACTAAAACTAAACAATAATTAAGTGACTTTTATGAGACAAAAAAAATTATATGACTTTACTACAGTAATACTAAAATTAAGTGATCATATACTAAAATTAAGTGATCATATATATTTACAACTCAACATCCATCTCAATATCATAAATTAAAAATTATGTCAACTAAGATGTCAGAGTTCTATTTGACCTGTACAGTGATATGACATGTTTTATGTGCCAATTGAGATGCTAGCACGACTTTTCCGGTTATTGACTGCTGAAAAATCACTGGAAAATGACATTTTACTAAAACTAAACAATAATTAAGTGACTTTTATGAGACAAAAAAAATTATATAATTTTACTACAGTAATATTAAAATTAAGGGACCATATATAAAATTAACCATGAATTTTACCTAATCATCACAACTTTCAACTTGCATCTCGAACTGACACGTTTTTATGAGCAGTGTTGCCAGAGTCAAGATCTATATTAGGAGATGCAAAAATTCTTCACATGTGCAAAAATTTAAATACTAGATTGTTAATATCCTTCTAGAAAGCAAATTTTTAAAAATAGCACAAATTACATATTATTACCTATATTTTTAAAAATTAAGGGGTACAAATTACACATTTTCAAATAACTGTGATTCCGCTATTGACTGATGGAAAATCTATGAAATTTTATTGAAAATCTCCGCATCATTTCCTTCAACAAATTATGTTGCCCCTCAAAATTCTTAAACAAAATATATCAACGTTTAACTTACCTAACCTGCAGAGTTAATAAATATTTTATTATGTATGATATATATTATATTTTTTAAAAAAATTTACATAGACTAATTTAATTCGGTTTGATCTTAAATTCTTAATTTGTTGTTTTTCCCAGGTCAATTGGTCAGGCGAAGATTTGATAACTTTGGTTGTAACTAATGAATCTTTAGTTCTTGGTGTAATTTAGTCATATGGTTTTGCTATACATAAAATTCTTACTTATCACTATATAAGTTGTAATGCAACTTAATATTTGTAAAAAAAAAAAAAAATACAATAAGAGTTGCTGTCTTCACTTCTTGTATTATTATTATTATTATTATTATTGTTATTATTATTATTATTATTACAAAATAGGAATAAATATGAGCACAATATATTTAATTCTCTCATTTCTCTATAAATTTGTTAATATGACTAATTCATAGTGTGTCTAATAAAATTCCGAAAAATAATAAAATATTTTTTAAAAAATATTTAAAATAATTGTATATTCAGAACTCGAAATTGAAAACTCGAATTATCAAATGATAATTTTTTTTTCTAAGAAACAGGGCATTGTATATAACACCAAAATTAATATTAAGAAAGTGGCAGTACAGCACCCAGACACAAAAGGGCAGCAATGCATGCATTGGGATCAAATGTATTATTATTATTATTATTATTATTATTATTATTATTATTATCAAATTCTTTTCAGCATGAAATGTACTTTTTTTTTTTAATATTGTGTGAATTCATTGTAAAGAATTTTCAAGTTATAAAAAGTAAATTTTCTTTTTTGTTTTTAATATAGTAGCTAATGTGAAATATTATCTCAAAAGTTTTAATAAGATAGTTGTATATTTAGAATTCAAATTTTGAAACTTTTAATTAAATTAAAAAAGTTTTGTATTAATTCATCGACATCCTTTTAGATAAAAAATTAAAATTTTTTAATAATATTAGTGTGAAATAATTTATTTTTTTATTCATTAGAAGAATCAAAAGGTCGTAGATTATACAACAGAAAATAGTTAACACCTTACACACATCATAAAGATGTTAAACTCCTACCAATATTAGTAGATGATAGCAAGAGAACTCGAATTTTAGATCTTCTACATTCTCAAAAATGAGAATGTCAATCAAGACATTCATTGATTAGATAAAAAAATTTTGTTTTAATGCTATATAAATCAACTTAATTTATACTAATTTATTCTACATGTATTAAAATATTAATATTTAGATTGAGCAATACAAATAAAATAAATTTGGATTGGCACTTATAAAAAGGAAAATTTGCTAAAAATAACTTAAACTTTTAAGTTGTATTAAAATTAAATTACCCTTTTTATTTTTTCATTTAAATATACAAATTTTTAAAACTTTATCAATTTTATAAATTTTAGTTAAATTCAGTTGATATAACATAAAATTTGGCAAGATTAAAAAGTTTGTACTGATTAAAAAACTGAATTATTTTATGAAACTTTGAAATGTCATCATTTTTATTTATTTTAAAATTTTAAAATCTAAATCTATCTTTAAATTCGAAAAATAATACATGTAACTGTTTGGTCAACAAAGCAAGTAAAAATAAAAATTTTACTATCAGCAGAGTTTTACTAGAGAAAATTAGGTTTTAAAATTTTAGAAAAAAAAAACAATATCGTTTTTAAGTTTTTAAAATGATTTAATTTCTTAGTTAGCACAATTTTTTTAATTTTACCATAATTTTATGTCATATAAGAAGAGTTTCATCGAAATTTCTAAATTTGATAAAATTTTAAAAATTTATGTATTTAAATAAAAAACTAGAAAATACAATTTAATTTTAATATAACTTTAAAAATTCAGTATTTTGTTGGCAAGTTTTCCTATTAAAAATATATAAGAAAGTAGCATTTATGAATATGTAGATGAGATTAGGAATGTGCAAAATCAAACTGAAACCGAACCGAACCGAATACTCTTCAATTTATTCAGTTTGGTTTGTTCGGTTTTTGATTTATTCAGTTCGATTTTTTATTTAAAGTTCGGTTTATTCGGTTCAATTTTAAATATTTTAAAACCGATTAAACCAAACCAATTGAACTTTTATATATATATATATATTAATGATTTATTATAATTTTTATATAAAAAATTATGATTTGTAATATTTTATGTTGATTAATGGTAGGATAAAGTCATGAATTATAAAAATTTATTTTAATTTATGTTAACTAATTTTAATTTGGAGTAATTGATAAAGTTATAAAAATTAGTTTTAATTTATACCAATTTATAAAATTGTGATAATTGATTTTAATTTATGATAATTTATAAAATTATGGTAATTAAATTTAATTTGTAATAATTATAGTAGTTGATGAAAAAATGATTATTTATGCTATTTTATCTTAATTTATAGTTATATTATTTAATTATAACTTTAACTTATATATTATGTTTGATAAAGTTATAATAATTTATTTTATTTTATTATAATTAATAAAGTTATGGTATTTAGTTCTAATTTTGATAAAATATAATAATAATTTATATAAATTTAATTAATTAATTAACAAAACTAATTAAATCAAATCAAAATATTTCTATTTGGTTTGATTTTAAATATTAATCGATTTTATTTTTATAAATTACAATCAATTCGATTTAATTTTTCTAAATTCGATTTGGTTCATACCAAACTGAATCTATACACACCCTTAACGAGATATATCATATATGTCTTTTACGGTAATTTGATAATAAATGTATAGCTATTTTAAAATTTATAAAAAAAAAAAAAAAAGCCATGTAGTTATGCAACAACGTCATTAGTCTCAATTTACAGTCTGTAGCTAAAAAAAATTCATAATAAAATTAAAGAAAGAAAAACCTTGGTAAGGAAGAGAAGAACAAGATGACAGATGTTATGGAGATAATTGTGAATTGACTCAATTGAATGCAAATCGAAAAAAGGAAAATATAGTGAGTTCCTAATTGTAAACTTTAGATTGGGGATTTCAGGCAAATGGCGTTGCAGTGGATAATACTCACGTACGTGGTGGCCGTGGAGACTGTTCTAGCGGCGGTCTTAACCATTCCCTCGCCAAAGCTCCTCAAGTATCGATTTGTGTCTCTCGTCTCTCTTCTTCTTCAACCTGCTCTCTTCGTCGTTCCTTTCGCCGGCTTCCAGCTCCTGGGTTTTCTTCTATCCT
>CATIWF010013376.1:0-16967 GCA_949630135.1 Balakata baccata | reverse complement strand
CTCTATCTTAAACAATAAAAGATTAATTTAGTCAATTACAAGTATACTTTTATAGAGCTGAAGTTATTTAATCATTTTTTTAATCCTCATGCAAAATACCTTAAAGACACTTAAAAGAGAATGGAGGAAGCATATGATTTTTAAATTCCAAAGGACACACAGATTGTCCTAAAAGTCAGTACTAGACTACCAGCATCTTTGCTATGATTTATCTACACACAGTATGTTGAAAATCAAATGACAAAAATGAAATTGTTGACATGAAAACAATGCCCTTTTTTCAATGAAGCTTGTAGAATTAAGAAAGCAACTGAAACTCTGATCTGAAACAACGATGTTAAACTCTACCAATTACGAAAGCAAAGGGGTGCTAGATCCACTGGTTTAAAATAGGAAATTGAATAGGGCATGCAATTGCAATGATCTTAAGATATCACTTTGTCAACACCAAACAAACTGTCAATGAACATCACCAACAATATTAATGACTTGCAATATCTGCAGGTAATCTTTTCCTTTTCATTTCTGGAACCAAATGTTGCTAAAAACTAAATTCTTTGGCTTCGGAAATAAAATAATTGGTTTTACCTTTTTCAATTTTTTTTTTCCTGGGAGTAACAGTCAACAATAGTTTTACCATCCCTACCCTACCCTCATGTTATCTGATTATTTATATAAATCAATAATTTTTTATCTGGAAAAGTATAGCTAGGAGTCAATTATTATGACATAGATTAGAAGGAACGCTAGAAAAGCATACCAGTACTAATTAATGACAAAATCCATCTAATGGAAGTAATGATCAATAGATTCAATACACAAGGTCAGATATTTTTGCCAGATATTACCTTGTTGCATCAAATCCTCCAATATAGCTATACTTGGATGCCCCAATTCCACCATCAGGACCCTGTATGTAAAAATAGAGAGATCATTTTTATAAACAGAACACTAAATGAATAATAGATAAATGCAAATAAAATGGCATTTGGCAACCTGAGCTCGTCTAAGTCCGAATTCTAGTAGCATTTTTGTCTTTCCTGCAACAAATCTATGCCTTGCTGCGTTTGTTGCCACTAATGAGGCAAAATTAACAAGATTCAGCAATGGAGTTTCCAGTAATTGAACCACCTATAAAAAATAGAAGCATTATGATCAACTTCAAAGTAATTATGCTCTAATATAAGAGATACATAATTCAAAATAAAACAATTTTAATATCCATCAAGACATCCACAAAAACCAGAGAATAAAAACAAGATTATTGTTACCCACAGCAATAGGTCCTTCAATTCTTAGCAGGGGAACTTTTGGGAAGACAACTGACCCCTCTGAAACAGCATATAATTCAACTTCGGAACAGTCAAGTCCTCTAAGATACTCACAGAAGCCATCCTATATTGAACAGCAAACACTACTTAGACAACCAATTATCTGTCAGAATTAAATTTACTTGTAACATTAACAGTAAGGCAATCTCTCAAGAACACATTTTGGACTATCATTAGAGAGAATAGTAACAGGCACAGAACCTTTTTCAATTAAAGCAGTTCACTTTATTGCAAATCATAGAACGGGTAGCAAGTGCGGAGAACAAGAACAATGGGCATAAACCTGATCCTGTTTATAGGAAATAAGAATTTAATGCCTATAAGATTATCAGGCCTTCTAATCCATCTAAATGTTCCTATAATTTGATATCAAATAGTTCAAGATCAGCTATAGTACCATACAGCTGAACGGCAAACCAATGCATATGTAGCAAGTTATTTCTGTCCATTTTTAACACATGTACCACAAATAGTCAGCCTCGTTTCAACATTGTTTTGAACCTCGTGGTCAGTTCTTTTCAAGTGACATTGACAAATTAGGAGCTTTTTCATATAGCAAGATGCAAGGATTAGGAGTGTAGGACTAATGATATGCACAATTCAATGTCATAATATCACATTCATCAGACAACATATACATATGTACACATCAGATGATAGTATCAAAAGGATTTGAAAATTTCATTTATAAGATTGATTGTTAGATATGTCAATCCTAGAAATACAAGTGAATTTTAAGGATTAGGTGAAAATAAAGATTTGCATAACTAGAATCGAGTTCATAATTTTAAGTTAATATGATTATGGTCATAGCAATTCGAATTTGCAAAAACAGCAAAGCCTGACTTCTTTCCACCGGCATATTCCTTTGTTGCTAAAACTATGCATTTATTATCGTTCTTCTCAGACTTAAAAATGAATATCGAAAACCCTGTCCAAATAACGTATTTCTTCCAGGAAAAGTATCACAATCTAGAGATGAAAATAAAACTAAAACGAGCATGATTAATAAAATGCTTCAACTTACCTCGCAAGAACCAGGCAAAGTTTGACGGATAAAAGTGATTTCTTCCTCAGTGAATTTGAAATTAGCAACGAGCCGTATGCACTCATCTAATCCGGCAAAGACTGTATACTCGCCACCGAATGGATTCTTCCGAAAATATAAATCAAACCTGAAGAAGAAAACAACAAAATACAACAGAAAATTCTCAATAAACAGATAATATGTGATAGCAAAACCTTTCAATTTTTAAATATCAGAATAAAATCAATAATTACAGTTTTACATAACTAAGAAAATGAATAACTGCCGAAACCGAACTCTTTCACTATTGTCATCGTTTCAATTTTCTGATCAACCAAACAATAAATAGATAAACAAAATAAATAAATACTCACACAGCTCGCTCTTGATGCTTGCCGGCTTTCCAGTAAGCATAAGCCATGGTAAACTGATAAAGATCCGTTAACAGAGGCGTAACCATAGGGTTGGTAGGGCCATCAGGAATCCGACCCGAATCAAAAGCTGATTGCTCCCCGTTCGGACCATTGACTTTCACCTCCATTCTTCTCGCAAAGCAATCTGTTAAATCCTAAAAAATTGGCTGTGAAACTTGTAGCGCTTATTAGCTTAGCTACTCATATTTATACACAATAAGAGTCAATAAAGCAGAAAAGACGAGAGCGTGAGGACGAAGACAGAGGAGACATAGAAATAGAACTGTCAAAGGGGGAAGGATCGGCTTAAAGAGAAAACCCGTCAAAAACGAAGAGAGAAAGGAATTCTCGTTGGAGAATAAAGATGAAGAAAGAAACAGAGAGAGATGTGAATCGGAAAAACGAATAGAAATTTGGAATTATGTCTGCTCAACTTTGCTACATGGCTCGCTGACTTCTGGCCACATTAATATTCATGTATTTATGTTTTTTCAATAAATAAAAAAATAAGTTTTAATAATTTTCTTTAAAAACAATTATCAATCAAATTTAAAAATATTTCTTTTGAAAAAAAATTTTTCATGTGAATTATGTAAAATTTCAAATTATGTCTATGGATTAAAAAGTACATTATTTATTATATATTTATCTTTTTTATCATTTTTTTAGTAGGAAAAATGAAGAAAACATATGAAAATATTTATTTAACAAATTATTATCTAAAAATACAATCAAAATTAGATAATAAAATAGCTATGATTATCCATACAAATTTTATATGTGCATGAAGTTATCAAGTTGAATTTGATTTTATCTTTTTTTTCCCCTTAATCATCCAAATTTTATCACAAATTTAATCTGATATAATTATGAATTATTATGACTTAAATATCTATAAAACAACTAAATCAAGCAAAATGAGGTATAAAATGTAAAACATGGAAAGTTGATTATTTTTATTTAACATGGAAAAAACCCCGAAAAATATAAAATATTTGTTTACAAATTAAAGTGAAGAGAACAATCCTTTCGTGACAAATTGGAGTCTATTAGAATAAGCCAGAAGAAAGTCTCCAGTTTCGAGTATTGTGTATAAACAAACTTATATAAAATTATATATCATTATATAATAAACTAATATACAAATAAACTATATTATAGCTCTAGAAATAACTATAGCTCTATAAAATAACTAGAAACTATATAAAATATACTAATACTCATTTTTAGAAATATTCTAATATTTCTAAAATAGAATAAATCTAAAAAATAAAAAAGAAAATATATTCTAAAGATAGAATTTTAAAATAATTCTAAGTTAATTATAAAGAGAACTCTACCATATAATAAGTTTATAGTTAATTCGAGTTGAATTACTCATGATTTGTAATGAAAAAGAAAAAAAAAAACTTGGGGAGTCCATGCATCCAAGAAGCAAAACCTTCCATCTAATCATAAAAATTTCAATTTTTCTGGAAAATAACATAAAATTGGGTGACTATATGAAATTAATTTTCATAATATATTATTACAAATAAAATTAACTGTTTTGTAGCAACCCAGAAAAAATTGATTACTTTTAGGATGACAATAAGTTATCAATTCACTCGATGAAACGGGAACACGAGTTTTTCGGTCTTTTTTTTTTTCAATTTGTTCCCTATGTCGGTTTTTTTACCAGTTACTTCATAAATTCTATTTTTGACTCAATTTATCTTGTGTAAAATTTTAAAAATGTAACAATTTGCTTTTCGTATTGGCATGGCAGCCGAAATGTGATTTTATATCTTTAATATGATTACGGCTGCCACGTTAGTACTAGAAGGCAACTTATTTAATTTTTAAAATTTCTTAAAGTACAAATTAGACAAAAATGGAATTCAGGGGTTAAATTGGTGTAAAAAAACCGATATGATGAGCAAATTGATAAAAAATGAAAAACTAACGCAGATCAATAATATTTCGAATTTTCCCATTCACTGGCAATGAATATTTGAATAGAATAAGCTGTGGCCAAGTAATTTTATGTTTAAAAAACGAGAATGAAAACCTTGTTATATTTGTTTATTTCTATGAGATACCTTATAATATTCCTGTCTTATATATGATAACTTAGTTCATTGTCTAAATTTGATAATTAAATAATACTAGGTTTGGTAAGATGGTGCAAAGCTGGCGAATTTGTCCAAGTGTGCAGTAAAACACAAACAGCAAATGACAAAAAGTACATGCAGTAGTGTGAAATTTGCGAAGAGTCCAGAGTTAAGTGACTCAGCGTTACCAATTGGACTAATTCAATTGGTTTATTTAGTGTAAAATAGTTATGTGGAAAGCCCTACTTACAAAAACAGCTTTTGTTTTTGGTTTACAAATCCAAATCAGTTTCACTTATTTGATTTTTCTGACAGATTGGTTGCTTCATTTCCTGTACTTTTTTAGGTTGACTGTTAATCTGTACTGTTATAGCTTTCTTTATCCGAATGATAATTGTGTTAGACGACAATCTTGAATACAAACAGTAATGGTTCTTTAAGGAAAATGGAGAAAGTTAATTTTCCAGTTTCCACGCACCCAAAATCCTCAAAGTCTGATATGGTAGATGTGGCGATGTGCAAAGTAAAGACAGTGGAAATAACTCGAGTTCTTTTTTGGACAGTTGACACTCCCCTCTTTTGACTATTGACCAGAAAAACCAATAGCAGCCAAAGAATAAAATCAAAGTGGCAGAAGAATCTGTCCAAAGCGGAAGAATCTGATCATCAAGATGACATTGCAAAATCTTGCTGCAAATAGAAGAATTTCAGATAATTCACTGTGATAAAATTCAATTTACCCTGCCAAGGATTGGTGGTTTAATTAAACTCTTAAAAAGGCAGGCTGCCTTTCTCAGAATTCACATGCATTGCATGTTTCTAAGGACAACTCAGGATTATTTCACAAATATATGTCAAATTGTCAATTACTCAAGAGAGAACATATTCCTAACTGAGAAGGGAGATAAAAGTGATCCAATCAACAGATGAAAAAGCAAAAGAAAATGCCCTCATGGTTTTCTTCTTTGTATGCATCACCTAAAGAATCAAAGAAACATATCTGCTCAACTATAGCTGGATGCATATCTCAAATGCTAGTTTCCTGGTTGACACCCTGTAGCAGCTATAAGAAAAACAAGAGCTGGAAGCATGCATTTCATTACAGCTTCAGCGAATTTACAAAGTTAGCTAACATCAGTTAATTATTTTTCAAATTTCCTGCCTTTCTATCTTAACTTCATCACTGAAAGTACTTCTCCCTGCTTGCGTCCTGCTTAGATGCACATACCAAGTTAAATAAAACAAGAATAGAGTAGCACAGTGAAGAGACATGTGAAAGTAAATTTACCTTTGAAAGCATGGGGAAATTATAAGATTATGCTCGATATTCTTTAAGAAAGCACGTTCACTCTCATCTCTTCCTATTACTGATGCTTCCAAAGTATTGCCATCCTTCAAATTATATGCTTGAGTTTCTAAGGGATGTGATACTGCAGCTTTGGCCATTTCAAATTCTTGCACAACACGCAAACATATGTCAGGAGAAGGGCTTGATATATCATATGGCAATGTACTGCAATATATCAACTGTAGAACACATTATGTGTGCTATAGAGAAGTTGGCATAGCATACCCACCTGACGGAATCATTTCTGAATGATCTGCATTAAGTTGTTGATGTGGTAAGCCATCTTTCCTGCCAATTTCCTTCAATGGCATGCGTGTAAGATGGCTATAAATGCTAAGTCTCCACAAGTATTATACTCATGTGATATCCAAACTTACCCCTGAAGTTGCATGATGTGGGAAAGAGCCAAAGTGCGCCCGAATTGATGACTCAGTACTATCTGAATTTATTACAGTTGACATGTTGCATAATGCTAGCTGGTTTGAGACAGCACATTGGTTCATAAGATCGTAATTAATTTGTTCTGAACTTTCTTGGCTCAAAGGAAGACTGCCCGTTACATTCATTTGCTGATATCCATTTTCATCACTGAATCCCCTGCTGAACTCAGAGAGATGAATTGGTTGCAGCAGTCCAGGCAAGCACATTGGGCGCAAACTTATTCCATTTCTCATTGACAACATCTGGAATGTGAATCATCATGTCAGCAAATAGCTAAAAAACATAGGTTCATTATTATCTCTAGATGCTTGAATTTTGTGTTCTCCTCACCAACTTGATGATTCACCATATTATGTAGATTTTGTAGAACAACTCGGGTTTAAATATTCTGGCATATCAACCACAATATCCATACAACATAATAACAGCCCAAAAGAGCAGCATCACCTTTGTTTGTTTATGCCGGACAGTAAACCATATGCTGCAGAGATTCCAGTAACGACTAAAACTTGGACATTTTTCTGAGTTACATCTCAATCAGCATATAATGAAGGCATAGGTTCAAAACTTCATCTCACACCATGGATATTGCTAGTTATCAAGAATGAGAATGTATGATCCTCTAAGGACATCATTGTTCACTAGTCTAGTTCACTCTACCTTAGCCATAGGATTTTGTGTTCGTCCCCATTACATTAGAGATGTAAAATTCCTGCAATTGTACTGTCTACATTCTTAAGAAGCTTTATTTGTTTTTTCCATTTGATTGTGAAATGATGGCTCAGGTTATGATCATTAAGGGTATACAACGCCTTCAGATACAAATTTTGCAAGATTTCCAACTCAGTTTCTGATTCTGCTTGTCAGTTGACTACGTATGAAAGTCATAGTCTTCAACTTCTAAAAATTTAGCAATTAATTCATGAGCATGATAATAAAAATAAAAAAATTGAATATTCTGCAACTTTAACCGACCTAGTTTCGTTTTGAACAAAAGAGACAACAAACTACAAATTCAACTTTCCAAGAGATACAAATTTATCTATTCAGGATGATGTTCTTTAAATGTCCATGCACATGAATAATCATTGATGGCAGGACGCTGATAGGCATTAGGTATTCAGTAAACATCAGCAAAACTTTTAACTAATAAATTACTGAGTTTTGGCTAATTTAAGGAGCAAATCCATAAAAGTCATATTTTCATATGTAGAAGATGGAACAAACCTGTACTTGGAGCTGAAGCTGCTTGAGGTATTCAATGGCTTCATCAAGCATCGAAGCCTTATCAGTCTGTTATTAAGGGAGAATCAAGCGTTGAAGTTGTAAACTAAGCCAACTCTTGAATATAAAATTATCAAATCATACTAAAATTAAAGCAAGGAAGAATTAATACACAAAAACCTTGTTTGAATTTGGAATAAGATTTTGCAGAGCTTTCATTTTCTCATTTATCCTACTCCTCCTCCTCTGACCGAGAAACCCACAAAAAGAACCCATCAAAATGAACAGATTAAGAGTTTGAAGAAGAAGTAAAAACTTGTAAAAATAGCCCACCTTTTCGGACAAATTGTGAACTTCTGCAGCTCTGCTTCTCTTCGATGAGCTACGCGAAGGAGTTGGCTTTGCCGGCACATCTTCCATCAAAGCTTCAAGACCCTCCTGCAGAAAAGAATTACCCAACAAATGTTTAACTTTGAGACTGCAGTTATAGGATCAGACGTTTAACCACTTCACAATCTTTAACTTTCTTATTTCTTTCTTTCTACTTACAACACTTTCTCAGCAACCAAACAGACCCTAACACCGAAATAAACAAGTACCTCGCTTCCGCAGTCGCCCTCATCAGTCTCATTCTCGCTAACTCCCCCAACCGACAAAGAAGCCGAATTTCCCCCACCACATCTCGCATTTCCCGAGAAATAACCAACATTTACTCCATCACCCGAATCCGAGCCGGCGATCCCTTCTTTCACAAAAGTTGGTGAATTGTGAGGATGGCTCTTCCATGGAATAGACAACGGCGCTGCAAAGGACTGCGTCCTTGGTTCTATGTGAGCCACGAATGACGAGCAAGACGATGTCGTCGGCAACGAAGAAGAAGAAGAACGGAGGATAATCTGATTTAGAAAAAGCGAAAGATCATCTGATGACCGGTGATCACTTCCTCCCATCGATGAAGGAGAACAAGAGTTGTACATATCCCCCATTAAATCTTTACTTCAAAAGCTTTTCGATAGTTGTTGCTGCTGATGGTGGGTTTCTCTAAGGATTTCAATCAACCACCTGAAGATGGCGGGTTTTAAATGGTAGCTTAAAATCAAGAGCAGTGCAGATAAATGGAGATATTTACGCGCCAAACAGAGCGATTGGGAGCAAGGGGATCGTAGAGTTTGAGATTTTGCTATGGAGATTAATGATTGGTCTGTCAAATAAGAAATTTGACTGTTCTGGGTAACTGTAAACCACAGCATGGTCTTTCTGTGTCAGGTGAGTCATCCCAGTCCCACTATCTATCGCACGTGAGGAACACTAAAATATTCTTTTAGTTTTATTTTTTTTTTACCAAAGCAATGTTGTGGATTTATTAATAATTATTAATAACCTATATTTTTAAAATTTTTTGACTTAAGAGAATCTTTATTAAAAAAATTTATGCAATATATATACTAAATAATCAATTATTTATTTTGTTGGAATCTATTTATTAAAAATAATATATTATATTTTATTATATTATATTTTAACAGTAAAACAGCTTTTAAAAAAAGCCATATCTAATAACTTGATTTCCTTTCACTTAGTTCTGCGTTTATTGTCCATGTATAATTTGGAATAAGAAATTGTTTGAAATTGCGTTCAGAATTTTAAAAATATATTTTTATATTTTTAATTGACTAATTTTTTTTAATTTTTTATAAACTAAACTTACTTTTAAAAAAAGTATCTATTTACCTACTTCTATCAAAAACAGTTTTTAAAATTTTTAAAAAATTAAAAATATATATTTTTTTTTTTCGAAAAACTCTTTTTTCAAACGCAATGTCAAATATACCTAAATAAACTAAAATCTAAAATTCAAAATTGTTAAATACAAAATTTCTTATTTAAGTCAATCCAATGTTTATATATATATATATATACATTAAGTTTATATTTATAAAAATCTACTTTTATTATTATATTATTGAATCGACTTATAAATAGATTCACAAATAAAATTTAGATAATCAATTTTCATTTTTCATGATAAAATAGTCTATTCAAAAGTTGAAATATGGGTAGTTTAATATTTTGTTTGAAAAAAATATATTTTTAAAAATAATTTTATATTTTAAACTTTTTTAATTTTAAAACTACTTTCAGATAAAAATACGTAAATATATATTTTTTTCTATAAATATAGTAAAAAATAATTTATAAAAAATTAATTAATTAAATAAAAAATTTAGAACATACTTTTAAAACAGGATTCCAAACTCCTTTATAATGTATAATATCACCTTAGGTTTGTGCTTTTATTGTTCAAAAATTACATCACACATTTAAAAACAATGCACATGATGAATAGAATGTCTAACAGCTTTCTGGGTTATTATTATTATTATTATTATTATTATTATTATTATTATTATTATTATTCTCTCTCTCTCTCTATTCATCTCCAAGCATAAACTGATAAAAGGCATTGTATATTCAATTTAATCTACGAGACAATTTAGTAATTTGTTGACTGATCAGTTGATTGAAGATTAATCCAGATTTAAACATACTTTATATGAAAAAAAAAACTGAAGATATAAAATAGTACTTAAACTATATCTTATAAAGTGAGTTATCTTCTTAATTTTGACTCAGTATAAATAAGTATTTGAACTTTAAACCCTGTACAAATTGATCATTAAAGTATTATACCATATGAATTAATTAGGCTCGTAATTTTAGTTTAATTGACTTAATATGTAATGAATTGAACTGAATTTAAAATTTAAAAACTTAACTATATTAAATTAAAATTGAAAAAATAACTTAATCCATAGAATATAATTTATTTATTTAGTTCAGGACCAAATTAGTTTTTCTTTTTTTTTTTTTGCATGTCAAATTTCTGAAACAATTGATTTTTCTTAGTAAAATTTAGAAATTAATGAGTACTCATAAGTAAAGTTAGTGACTTTATAATCCCTTCTTTAATAATTGCAGCAAAGTACTCTCATGGTTTTATTCTATATCTCATGAAATAAAATAAAATTTATTTTATTACAATTGACATTTTTAAATTATTAATAAAAAATAATTGTTTTCAATGTTATCTCTGTATTGATTTTAAGAAAAGTCCTGTCTATTCATTAAAGTATTTTATATTAATTATTTTTAATCTTTTTTAAAAAAAAAAGATAATATATTTATTTCATACCTACAATTATACATATTAAACTACACTCTTAATTTTTGGAAAAAACTTTAAACAATATATAGAACAAAATTAACGGAGGGATTACTATATATTCACTATGTCTGTAAAAGATAGGCCTTCTGTTTTATACATACTAATAAAACAAATTAATAATTTTTTCAACTCTTGAAATTAATTTGTATTTACATAAGTATAAATTTAAATTTTGCATTAAAAATATCAAATAGATATTTTCAATATAATAATAAAATTAACGGAGGAATTACTATATATTCCCTATGTCCAGAAAAAACTAGTTAAATTAATAAATTTTACCATTTGATATTTTTTAATGCAATACTTAAATTTATACTTATGTAAATACAAATTAATTTCAAGAATTGAAAAAATAAATAAATAGATATTTAGCTATAATTGTTGAAAGTAAAAAATGAAAAATTAGCGTATTTTTTCTGGACGAGAGAATTAAAAAAAAAAAAAATAGAAGTAGACAGTGCATGGACAATTTGTGCATGTTGCATGATCTCATATCTGTTGCTGGGTGGCTGGCATGCATATTTATAAGGCTATCTCCATAGCTAATTTCTGAAATTTGACCATACCGCACATGCGTGTGATAATGCACCCTTTTGTCATTTCTTTACATCAACTTTCCTTTTAATGATTGGGATGACAATATGTGATCCCTGTTGCAATTTCTGTCGGTTGTTGGCTCTTGTTATTCCCATTCAATGTCTATATATATATATTTTTAAATTGAATTTACGAATCTATAAATAAAATTAATGTTAAACTATACAATATGAAGCTTTTATTAATCTTATTTCATGAATAACTTTTATAGATTTTATGTATTTTTATTTGACAATAAAGAAGCCGATAATTGTAATAATACAATCTGCTTTTCTCCATCGAGTCTTGATTGCGATGAAAGAATTGAATGTCGAGCAGGGAAAAAAATCTATAATGTTAGACAATAAGGTACAAAAAATTAGATATATACATATTTATTAATTGTAACCGATAAAATATTTACTAATGTTTGATTAAATTATAATACATATGATATAATATATTAAGTTTACTTAATAATTTATCTTGAAATAAATAAATTATTCTATCCACAAGCAATTAAATTATTTTAGGAGTGGCTGTAGTTCAGAATCGGCCGGCTTCGTTGTTAATTAAACCGGCTTGAAACTGTCCAAGAAATAGTTTGAGTCATTGGCCGGTTTCAGTTCATGAACCACCGGTTCGGGCAGTTTAATAAATATATATTTATATGTTATAATTATATATTTTTTGAGATATATAGATATAAATATATAATTATAATTATAATTATAATTATATATATATATATATGAAACTGTCCAATAAATAGTTTGAGTCATTGGCCGGTTTTGTTCGGGCAGTTTAATAAATATATATTTATATGTTATAATTATATATTTTATGAGATATATAGATATAAATATATATCTATAATTATAATTATAATTATATATATATATATATATAAGAGTTGGAACCGTGAGTCGACAATTTCGAACTGAAATCGCCAGTTCGCAGTTCAAAAAAGAAATGGACCGGACTGGAACCTTCTCCTTCTGGATTACGGTCCAGTTCGAGTCCAAAACCATAATTGATTGGTCCGGTTTCAAATTTAACCGTTTCGGTCAAGTTCACGTTTGAACCGAACCATGGCCATCCTAAATTATCTGATACCAGTTGCTATGTACTGAGAGGAAGCTTTGGTCGTAAAGTCATTCAGTTAGCTAGTGAGTTCCGTGCCTTTGAAGGATATCATTAATTTCTTCATTTCAGTTCTGATTGGATTTGGTCTGAGATTAAGACAATTCATTGGTTCTGAATTCAGAACATAAGACAGATTAAAGTTAAAACAGTGAAAAAGATGACAACTGAAAACTCAGTATCGACTTTTGGCCTTTTCTGCATGAATTTCACCAAAATTTTAGCAGCCTTCCCATTTTCGTGATGATGACGACTAAGCGAAAAAACAAAAGCCATCTTCCTTGATTGTTTTTTTAAAGAAAAATAAATTTTATTGATTTAAACTAGTAATGTATCAATAAAAATATTCAGATTAATATCATAATAATTTGGTATAATATGTACATAGTTAAAAATACTATAATTACTAAAATACTTATAATTTTAGTTTGACAATATAGTGATAACCACAATTTGATTTGATATTTTTATCTGATTGAATATATCTATATATCTGAATCATCCATATAAAAATAAAACGTTGTAATAAGTCAATAAAAAATCAAATACTGTAATAAGATGACAAAATTACAAAAAATAAATAATCAAAATAAATTAAGATTTATATGAAATAACCAATTATTTTAAAAATAAATTGATAGAAATAAGTGTAAAAAATCATTCCTCCCTTCTTAACAAAGATGAATGTTTAGAAGAAAAAATAAGAGAAACATTAAAAGAAAATGAGGCTATAATTTTTTTTTCTATACTATTACATTTATGTTTTTTTAATAATTAACATGCTTGATGGGGTTATTAAATTAGGAGAAATCTTATATATATACATATTTTATTTAAAATCAATCGGTAAAAATATAATAATTATTATATGATTATATTAATTTATATATAATGTGATAGGCTAAATTTATTTAAAATTTTTTTCCAAATTAACTTATTTCATCTAAATTCTCAAGTAAAATGTTTCTATCTCAAATATTAAAGATACTGTATATATAGTTTAAACTCAAAATATCTCAGCTCAATTGATCAAGGAAAAAAAAACCCTGTACCGCTTTACAATATATATCAAATAGTTATTTTTTTGGAAAAATTATTAAAAAATAATAAAATTTGCCAAATTTTATAAATATATATAATTTTCTAAAAAGTATATTTGAATTATATGAATTTTAATTTTTAAAATAAATATACTTTAGTAGCAAGAAATTAGTCTTCAAACCTTAATTAGGACTTATATAAATTGAACAAATGAAATAATTAGCACTAATGTAGATTAAATATAGTGACCAAATAAAATAATTTGATTAAATAATTGGCATTCTATTATAATTATCTAAATATAGTTGGATACATTTAATATACACCGCAGAAATATTAGTTAAATTCTAAAATTAGTTTTGTGTTACTCAAAATTGATTTGTTTTAAAAATAAAAATTCATATAATTTAAATATATTTTGTACAATATCTTAGAAAGTTCATAACTTTGTTTTTTAATTTGTTTTATTTTTTTAAAAGTAAACTACTATGACACCTTTGAGATAATTTGATTGAATATATTAGTTAGTTCATTTATTTTTTGAAATACATTATAAAGTTTTTCGAGTTTGGTTTAATACACTAAAAAATTATTTTTGAATAAAATATTCTTTTAATCAACTATAAAAATATCAAATATACCATTATTTATATTTTAATAAATTTGATATTTAGTTAACTTAAAAATACATTAAAAAAAGAATAATTTATTATTAAGTTGATAACAATAAAAAAAATTTTGGTATTTTTTTAATATTTTTTAAGACAAAACCAGAATAACAAATTTGACATTTTATTTTTAACGGAAAAAATAAACAAAAAGACTAAATATTGCATTAAATAAAATATAAGGAATTTCATAATATATTTTGAAAAATAAATAAACTAATTAACATATTCTACTAAATTTTGTACTGTCTCTGTTCGGAAAAAATACATTTAATTCTATTTTATGCACATATTAATAAAATTAATTAATTTAGTTAAATTAATAATTCTTATTTAATATTTTTTAAAAATATTTTCAATTGATTATTATCTTGACAATGCAATTCAAATTAATACTCAAAAATACTTTTATAAATACTAATAAATTTCAAAATTAATTTAAAATAATGGTTAAAAAAATAAATTTTTATTAATAAAAGTGATAGATATAATAATAATAGTAAAATATGCAAAAAAGAATAAAATTATAATTAAATATAATAACTATACTTAAAAAACAAAATGGAAATTAAATTTTAAAGGAGGAAATAGTAATTTACTTTAAAAAAAAATTATAAAGTTAATGAAAGAGAATCACACGCCTCACTGATGATTCGTATCAGCACCTTAATCACAGGCTTAATGTTCATCTAATCAAATGCGTCCGGCCACGCTTTTCAAGTTTTGATGACGTGTCATTATATAATTGGTTTAAAAGATATCGTATCTAAGGCTTCTCTACCTACCCTAGGGAAGGGACGACAGCAGTATCGGAGTCACCATCAAGAAAAGGACCATCATCGGCAAGCAGCATCCACACACGGCAAGTTAAATGCAATGGGGACCGCAAGCCTTGACGTGTCAAATGCATATCTTGATGAAGTTGTTATCTTGGGAGGTGTGCTTGGATCGTCCAACGCTGGAGCATTGACAGTTGTCAAATTCGCTTTTTCAGCTTGCTTCTCAAATTAGTTACCATTTTGTTTAGAAAAAGCCATTATTTTTATTTTTTTTTTAATTTTGAAAACAGTTTTTAACAGGAATATATATATTTTTCAGAAATAAATAAAAAGTTAATCAATTAAATTAAAAAAATTTAGAATACATTTTTAAAATATTCAATAATAATTTTAAATACTCTATATATACCGTATATAAACTATTAAATAAATATATATTTTATTTTAATTATTCATTAATTTATGTTATCTAAATATTTTAGAATTTCAAGTATTTATTAATGTACCGTGTACTTAGTCTATATATATATAATTTTTTTTTTTTAAAGTTTGAGGTAATTTTGATTGATTAGGGTAAGTGTAGGATATAGTTAGTATGTTCCCGATGCTTTGTTTCATGCACGTGTCATGTCGTGGTTAAAGTATTATTTTTTATGGTTGTACCATCTCATGACTAAGGAAAGGCATAAACATATACGCCACGTTTTTATAGGGGTGTCAAAAAAAAGGGTCATATTCTTGTTGTGTCGGTAATAAGATCAGAGCTCATGCAAATACGATTTATTTATTAAATTATATTGATATGAATACTATATAAATATTAAATATGTCATATAAATACAATATGTGTAATTTTTGAATTGTATTTGAATGATAAAATTTGACACGATATAATTATATTTTTTTTAAATCATTTGATATAATACGATTATATTTTTTGGATTATTTGAAACGACACGACATAATTATATTTTTTTTGTCATTTAACACGATATAATACTATTAACATAATACTAAAATAATATTTAAATATTATTTTTTTTGTAAAATAACACTATTAATCTTGATATTTCAGTAAATTTACAGATGTTATAAAACATGTTTGATCGGATTGATATCACACGACACGAAAAAATTAAACGGATTCGCGTGTCAACTATTAATATGATACGATTTGAATAATATCATAAACAGATCGATCCATTTATGATACAAACTTGTATAATCTCAATACTAATCCATTAATTTTATGTATTTCACGTGTTGAATTCACGTGTGACAGCCATACGTTTTTATCAGATTGCTCACTTCATATGTATTTTAGTTTATTTTACTTTTTGACATGCTATAATTTGATAATGCGTCGGTTATTTCTATTAATTATATTCTAGCTGCTTTCGCTTTTCAAGTAAAAATAATATTTAAAAATAGAAGTGACAAAAAATCGGTCAATAGAGTAATGTGAGAAAAACAGATAAATTTGAGAGGTCAAAAACGGTTTAAACCCTAAAGAGTAAAGAAAATATAAATTTACTCTTATAGTTCATATTGAATGGTACGAATCTCTCCTTTAATTTGAGATTTTAAATATAAAACTTTGAGTATTAAATATTTTTAAAATTTGAGAGAGAGTTTTATACCTTAATAAATCTTT